>PVJH01013816.1:0-59028 GCA_004026705.1 Nesogale talazaci
TTTTCCCTCTGAGGGGAGCTCACACTTGGGGGATGGCGGCTCTTTGATCTCTCATTCTCTCTGTGCTCAGGTACCTCTTGGTGCCTCTCTGAATCCTGTGTAACAAATCATCTTAATTACTTCAGACCTCCGCTTCCTTGGCTGATTCTCCTTTCCTCAGATTTCTGCACCAGTTACCAAGTAACCCTGTGTGGGGGCTCGAGCCCTTGGAAACAGCACGGAGGCACATCCGAGCAGGCGGAATTTCAAAGTTAGTTCAAAGGCACAGGGGGAGGGAGGGCATTGAATGAGAACCCACCCCTGGTTTTTCAGACTGGATGGAGCAGGAGCGCCGACTGGACTCCAATTCCATGCTCTTTGCAGGGCACAGTCCTGCCCCCCCTCTCCCCCCCCCGCCCCCCTCCCCCAGATGAGAAAAGTATTAATGGGGTGCCTCCGCGGCTGGGAACGCAGAGTCTGGCTTTCATCGGAGTGTTCACTACACACAGCAGGTTACAAAAACCCCAGGAGGCAGAGGAGGAAGAGGAGATGGGCCCTGACGCACTGACCCTGACCTGCCTGAGCTCACTGTCTGTTTAACTGCAGGAGTCAGGGCTCTGGGAACACATGGGCCGACCCCAAGACTGTGGCTGCATTACAGCCCCACCTGGACAAGGGGCTGCAGGGTCAGGGAGGTGGGATGCCCGAGACTGTGCTGTCAGGGGCCCATTCTGCATGAAGACCCTCTGGCAGAGAGGTGCGGAGGCAGGCCAGTCTACAAACCCCTCACGCTGGGCAATCCGAGGGGAGGTAATTAGGGGCAAGGAGCTGAACCTGCGAAAAAGAAAATGTAAGCCGCGCAGCATGAAAGCCTTCCTGACAGTGATGGCTCTTAGCTGACAGCGAGCTCTCCAAGGGAAGTGGCTGAAGACCCAGAGGCGTTTATGTGGGGCTGGCCACACCTGTGGGAATTGTTCCTTCTTGGGGATCAGGGAGCCCCAGAGTGCTGGCTTCTAGGGCTAATCCCCTCATCTGCTTCAGTGCTGCTGGAAGGGCCACTTACACTTATTTAGTGGAATAATTTCACCAAGCAGAGTGATTGCTGCCTCTCTGAGGGGAACGTGCTGTGTTTGCACTTCTATAAATAAATACCTGTCAGGTAGAGTGAAAGGCTATACGGTCCATCTAGGAGACATGGTGAGGGCTAACGTTTGCCTGTTCTTGTTGGGTGGTGAGTTACAAGATGTCTTTTGGAGAAAGTCTGCTTAGAGGTGGGTCTATTTATCCCTTCGTTTAAACCAAGCCTTGTCTACTAGTGAAATGCATTAAGCCCACAAAATCCATGGTTTGAGCCCGCCAGTCTGCTCCATGGGGGGAAGCTGAGCTTGCCTGCTCTCATGTAAAGTCTCAGAAACCCAACAGGGTCACAATGAGGAGCCATTGCCATGATGACAGTGAATTTGAGAATCCAAAGCAAAGGAACTCTGGTGGCCCAGAGTTCAATCATTTGATAACTAAAGGGAAAGTAGGAGCTGATGACCCACCAGCTGCTCCAGGGGAGACAGAGGTGACAGCCTGCGCTGGTCAAGAAGACAGTTCTAGTCGATCCTACATGAGCACACTAAGTTGAAATCAATTCAATGTCAGAGAGAGCCAAAGCCATTGCAGGGGAGTCACAAGTGGGGTGAGGGAGTGCAGATGCCACTGGGTGACACTGTCAGATGGAATGCCACCAAAGTTACTATCAAACATGTCCACTACTCAACCTGTCAATTTGCAGCACTGTGGTGGCCAGAGTGCTGCTATGAGGTTGGAAGCAAGGCCGATAGTACTTTAACTGCATGCAGGACCATCCATGGTAGACGGATTTCAACAGTGCTTCCAGACTGAGAAACTGGTAGAGAGGATGTGTTGAACCGTTTCCAAAAGAACTGGACTCTGCAAACCTTAGGAGTAGTAGTTGAGCATTGATATGATTTGAAAACAGCTGCCTCCTATAGGGGCAACCTTAATGCTTTGATAGAGCTCTGTTTTGGGGACATTTGCTGCAGTGGCATGTGTCCCAATGAGAAGAGGCAGCTGCAAATATTCTTTGATAATCAGAGTGTGGAATGTATGAAGTTTGACTCTTGGAAAACCGAGAGTTTGCAAAAGTGAAATGGAACACTTAAAGATTGATATCCTGGGTATGAGTGAGCCGAAATGGACTGCTATTAGCCATTTTGAGTCAGGTAATCATATGATCTATTATGCTAGACATGACAAGTTGAAGAGGAATGGTGGTGAATTCAGTGGTAGAAGAACACTTCAGGTCTATCTGAAGTAGAGTATTGTCAGTGATAGGATAATATCCTTACGCCTGCAAGAAAGATAAGTTACTATGGCTATTATCCAAATTTACTTATCAACCACTAATGCCAAAGCTGAGGACATTGAAGACTATTTACCCCAACTTTGCAGTCTGAAATTGATCAAACATGAGTTCAAGATACATTTATAATAATAGTAATTGGAATGCAAAAGCTGGAAACAAGAAGCATCAGCAGTTGGAAAATATGGCACTGGAGTTAGAAAAGACATGGGATCATGTGATAAAATTTTGCTTAACCAATGACTTTTATGGCCAGTATCCTTTCCCAACAACATAAACTGCAACTATACACACATGCTACACTGGGTAGGATATCTAGGAATCAACTAGATTACATCTGTGGAAAGAGATGACGGAGAAACTCCAAATCATGAGCCAAATGAAGGTCATGGGATGACTGGGACAGACCCGCAATTGCTCATGCACAAATTAGAGTTGCGATTGAAGGAAAATGAAGGTCCAGGAGGGTCAACATAGGACCTTGAATATGTCTCACCTGAATTTGAGACCATTTCAAGAAGGAGTTGACCTAATGAACACTAACGACTGAATTGTGGGGTGACATAGTTGTGGGGTGACATCAAGGACATCATCCATGAAAAAAGCAAAAGAACATTAGAAAGACCAACACCAAAATGCAAGCTCAGTGTCACCACATCAATTCCAGTTAATAGTGAAGTGGCCCTATAGGACAGGGTAGAACTGAGACTAACTCTTCCTTTTTTTAAAAACAGTTTTGTTAGCACTTTCTCTACATATACAATTCAATGGTTTGCTTATATCAAGATCTGTACAATCACTACCACTGTTGATTTTAAAACATTTTCTTCCTCTTTGTACTTATTGTTATTAGTGTAATTATTATTTTATACATATTTAATGCCAAAAATATACACAAGACAGTTTCTAATTCAATAACTTCTTCATGTGTTATTCAGTGCCATTGGTTAAAAAAGAGTGTAATTCTTGATGGGAGTAGAAAGTCTAGTCTTTCTCCCTCAGAGTGACTGGTGGTTTTGAACTATGGACCTTGTAGTTAGCAGTCCAACATGTAACCACTATGCTACCAGGGCTAAGCCATTAAAAGTACAGAAAAACCTCCAAACAACAGCAGCACCAACAAAACAAGACCAAAATGGCTGACTCTGAAACTTGCTGTAGAACGTAGAGAAGCTGAAAGGTAGACTGGATAGAAGAGAGTTGAACAGAAGACATCAAAGGACAGCTTGAGAAGACAACGTAGAGTATAATGAAAGTGCAGAGACCTGGAGTTAGAAAACCAAAGAGAAGAACATGTCTAGCATTTCTAAAATTGAAAGAAGTGAAGGAAAAATTTAAGACTTGAGTTGCAGTATTGAAGAATTCTTTGATGGTTAGATTTTTATGTCAACTTGATAGTACCTGTGTGGATGCAGGGGTGAAATTCAACCCTTTAAATCATATGACCTTGGGGCTGTGGCCTATTTATATGGAAGGCAGTGAGAGCTGCTCTCTTGTGTCCCTTCACTTTCTGTTTGCGTGCATTTAGCATTTGACACTGGAGTTGGCAACTCATGCTGCCTGCTGACCTTAGGAGTTGTGGTGCTCTTTCATGTTCCTGTGGACCTTGAATCCACATGAACTGCACCCAATGGGCTGTATTCCACATGGCCGTTGTACTTTATTCACCAGAAGCTGTGTGAGCTTTAGGAGGACTCTGGCTAGCATCAGACCCATGGATTTGAGTTGGACTGGGTGAGGACACTTTTCATTATAAAATTCTTTCTTGATATAAAGTCATTTCTCATAGATGGATGTCACTGATTTTGTTCCTCTAGAAAACCCAGACTAGTACTGATTCTGTGGACAAAATATTGAAAGATAAGGGAAGTAGCAAAAGAAAATGGAGTTGAAGTACTTACTTATGAAGATCTGATGGTAGCCTTCAAATTGGATTTCACCTGATTGAAACAAAAATCCTCACAACTGGAATAATAAATAAGGTAGAATGATAACCATAAAAAGACTGAATATGTCAAAGGTTTCATTTTCTTTGGATCCACATAAGCAATGACCACAGAAACAGCAATCAAGAAATTAAGTGAAGTATTATATTGGGCAAAAACTCTGCATAAAGAGTTACAAGGTAAAGACGTCACTTTGAAGACTAAGGTGTGCCTGGCACATTTTGTGTTGTTTTCATTAGCCTTGTATGCATGCAAAAGCTGGACAAAGAATAAAGAAGACCAAGCCTTTGAATTATGGTGCTGTAAAAGATATTAAATATGCCTTAGACTCCTAAAAGAATGAGCAAATTTGTCTTGGAAGAAGCAAGAATGCTCTGTGGAAGCTTAGGGCATGTTGTTAAGAATGTCCAGTCTCTGGAAGAGGACACGTTTGGTAAAGCCAGTGGAAAAGAGGCAGGCCCTTGTGATTGTTAGAGATTATGTCAACTAGATACTCCTGGGTAAGGGTAGGAGTGAAGCCCAACCTACTTATCAGGCCACAGTCTATGACACCTCCTTGGGGGTACAGCTTCTTTGTATAAGAGAGAGACTGAGTAGAGTCAAATTCTCTTTGGTCCTTTGTCTGCTGTGGGAGCTGGATCTTGTGTCTGGCTCTTCCCTTTCCTGGTACATCATCTGCTGACCCCAGGACCTGTCCGTGGACTGCCCAGGGTAGATTCATTTGACTGACTTTGGATTTACTTAACCTCTGCATACACCAGTCTGTACCCTCACTGCCCATGTTTCTTCATCTTACTTGCTGTTCGTCAACTTCCACGAGTCGACAGATGCCTGCCCTGAACTGAAATGGGCATATCTACTTTTATAATTGTGTAAGGCATCTCGATATATTTTTTCTATATGTGAGCACATACAAGTATCACTCACTTTGCTTTTGCAAAGAACCCAACCTATCACAGCCCTCAATATGATGCAGTGGCTGTCTACAACAATGGGATCAGACATAGCAAAGATTGTGTGAATGGTATAGAACTCGGCAGTGTTTTGATTTGTTAAATTGAGAGCTGCTATTAATTGGAACCACTTGACAGCAACTAACAACAAAATGGAATTTTCTGTGCATGTATCCAACAGAAATTTATTAATTTTAATAAAAATAGTCCCATAGAAGGTTATAACAAGAAAAGCATGCATTTTTTGTAGGCCCAGTGTACATAATATATCTACAATGCTAAAACTCTGTGCAGATTTACTTTTGTGATTTTCTAATAGAGCTCTGGTCAGAGCTGTCATTATTACTCAATTAAAATGATGCTTTGGATCACCTGGTTCATCTTTTGGATCATCTTTTCTAAGTCTCTCTCTTATACAAAAGCTTAAAGTTAAGTAATAATTAGAGAAAAAGGAGAAAAATCGAGAAAGACATCTGCCCTCTTACTAATTGTGTTATAACTATTATTGTTGAAATTTAACCTAGAAAGATTTTGCTAAACAATCTTGTTAGTAGGAATATAGTCTAAGAAATATGACACTCAGGCAATTTACAGCTACCATATTTTTCAGACCATAGCATGCACTTTTCCCCCTCCAAAGTGGGGGAAAAATGAGGGTGCAGCTTATATTCTGAAGGTGTGGTACCCCAGAACATTTTAGTTTACTGATACTATTTGGTTCAGAATAATTTTTTCTTGTTTTCCTGCTCTAAAATGTGTGTGTCTTATGGTCATCTTCTTTTTTGGTGTGCGTGTGTGTGATCGAAGTGGGTTTTTTATAAAGGCTAGAAGAAGTGTCAGGCTTTACAGTGAATGCACACAGGCACCCTCATGGAATGGCACACCCACAAGTGGTGGCCTGAGGGAAGAGATAGGGAGGGAGGGAGGGGGAGCATCAAGGGGGAAGGGGGACAGAGAGTGACAGATGGACAGAGACAGAAGAGTAGCTGGAAAAAAGCCAGGTGCATCTTATGGTCTGGAAAATATGGTATATTTTAATTACAAATGATTATATAATTAAAATGGATAATGGATAGAGGTACTATTTAGTCTGGGTTACCAAATAGAAGACGTCACTCTCTGATTACACCAGTGTTCAGGTGACTTGTGGTCACTGAAGTGGCCAGGAAGTAGCTTCTCTTGAGAAATCAGAGATTTTTGTTCATTTTTTTAAAAAAAAGTATTTTTCTTGAACTCATTTATAAATTGAGGACTGCCACAAAAGTGTTCCACGACATGACGGGCTTACAACTTACAGAAACTGGGTTACTAGATGTTAATTGTTTCTCCTCCAGTTATGGAGAAGCCAACGATCAGTCAGGGTGATTCCTTCTGAGGGTTCTGAGGCAGCATCTGTTTATACATCTCCCTGGTGTCAGATGGCTCCTGGCAATCCTTGCTATCCCATGGCTTGCCACTCCGCTTCCTATAATCTCTACCTCCATTGTCATAGGGCAGTACCCCACTTATGTTGTCGGACTTGCCCTATTCCAGTATGACTGTGTCAGCCCAGGTAGACTAGAGAAACAAATTCATAGACACACATATGGACATAAGGGTAAGGTTTATATACAAGAGGAATGCAACATTGAGAAAGTATCCCAACCCAGTCCACTTCAAAATCATAAGTCTGATATTAGCCCATATGCCCGATACCAGTCTATAAAGTCTCCTTCCAACTCATGAAGTCATAGCCCAGTAGGTGCAGAGTCCTGGCACTGGCAGGGGTCTCCCCATGGCTCCTTACTTCGAGGGCTCAAGGTCCATCAACAGCATCCAGTGGTGATAGAAGCAACTTAGTGTTGGCAGGGATCTCCATGTGGCCGTTCCAGCTTCAGAGGTCTGGTTCCATCAGAGTAAGGCTATGTGGCTTCTGTTCTGGCTCCTCCAGCTTCTCAGATGCTGCCATCTTGTCTTGTCAGGTGAGTGACTCTCAACAACTGGGGAGATAACTTCTCATCTCCATGAGGGAAATATTGCTAGATTTCCCAGACATCTCAGGAGAAAGCCATGCCCACACGGAGTCTGATTGGCTACTCAATGGCTATCTCCATATTAAAAGGCTAGACTCCACCCCTAGATTTCCAATCACAAAATTGGCATCAAGCACATAATCGCCACAATGACGTCTTATAAACCGAAAATCTCTTCAAATACACTACTGATACTCTCCAAACAAGATGACATTCACGTATCTGGGGTCGGGACTTCAACATATCCTTTGGGACACATTCAATTCTTAACAACTTCTATTCATGAACTGTGACAATGGGTTAGGCAACTTAGGGCGACAGAGTGAACTAGACTTGCGTCCTGTCTTTGGGATCTAGTGCTACTGTAACAGGAAAACCACAAATGAACAGCTTCAAGCAGAAAGTGAACTTCTCCCAGTATGAGGTGTTGAGAAGTCTGAATTCAGGGTGTAGGCTCCAGAAGACTCTATTTGTGGCCCTGCAGGAAGGTCCTTGTCTCTTTAGCTTCTTTTTCCTGGCTACTCGTAGACGTCCATCTGACTGGCTATCAACCTTACTCCCATCTTTTTCTGCCTTCTCATTGTTTAGTCATTTTGTGTCTCACAGGAATCCTGTCTAATTAACATAATAAAGACAGTCTATTCCCAAATGAGATTATAACCACAGCATGGAAGTTTGGATTCACAATATATATATTTGGAACCTAATTTATCACAGTCCCAGCTCCCCAGAGTTTGACTTTCACTTCCCTAGTTTTCCTTCCTCTCCTACACTGGTACTCCCCTACCTCCCAGTCAGGAAGCGTTTGGAGTGCAGAACTGGACAGTAAGCAACTGAGACAGTTGCTTTGGACCCCCAGTTTCCCTTGATTCTCCCAGCCTATTAGTTTCCTGAGTTCGGCTGGCGGCTCTTCATACTATCCCTCAGGTTCTTCCTCTCCATGGTAGATGACATTGACTCTTTCCTGAATAATTACCATTGGATAACCACCCTGTCTTGATATTTATCTTCTCCCACTTGCCCTTCCACCCCAGCCAGACCAATCTCCAGACAGGAGCTTTTGCATCATGGCATTCACTCTTGCAATATCTGTCAATGGCTCTCCCCCGCTTCCAGGGTAGAGTACTTTGCTCCTGGTAATTCCAGGCTTAGAATGATCTTCCTTTTTTACCTATGTAAACAGTTGGTTCTACATCTGAAGATCCAAGCTTATTCATTACAGAAATGGTGCAGGCTTAACTTTCCATGTGTCCCAACAGATTCTTCCTTGGACATCTCACCCAATGGGAACACTTGATGGAAAAAGACATCATGTTGGGTGGAGCACAGCACAGACTGGCCAGGGAGTGAGAAGGCCTTTGTGAAATGGCATAGTGGCCGCCATGATGGACTTGAGCAGGCTGGCAATTATGAGGATGATGCAAAACTAGCATCGCTTTATTGCGTTATAAATGAGGTTTCCATGTATCAGAAACACATCACATTTCCATTTTCTGACTTGTGAGTTAAAATACGGAACTAGACATTACAATTGAGGATCAAGTTGCAGGCTAAATTCTCTACTTATTTTATCTCAGGTTCTTCAACTGTCAAATGAGTTTTCACACAGCAGTGATTTTCAGCTCAGAATCATTTTGAATCATTTGGGAACTATTGCAAATTATAGATATCTAGATGAACTCTTTGGAAGTGTGATCTAGTACTTGGAATTTTTAAAATGCTCCCCAAGAGTACAAGTTTGTAGCAATTGCAGAGAATTACTATAATAAATTACTTCTAAGACCATCATCATTTCAAATATTTTTTGGTTCTTTAATTCTTGAACTGGTAAGACAGCTAGGTACTTCTGAGGCAGCATGGCATAGCATCTTTTCATGTTGGGGTCAAGTTATAATCTTAGGTCCAAACTGGAATTGCTCTTATGGGAGCACCATAACTCAAAATAATAAGATACACATAGTGAACATGGAAAATAATTTGTTCTCATGGAGTTTATATTCTAGCATCGGGTCCAAGTCAATATGAATTTCCTTTTCATTTTGCGTAAATATTTTTCCTAATAATAAAAATTTCAAGTGTATTATGGCCTTTCATTCCCACTTCAGTCCAGGACATCAGTGCAAGTAAAACTCACTTTCATATTTGTATTTTTTCATTGATAGTAAAACAGGAAATCATTTAAAGGGTAACTGTTATGTCATACAGTATCTAAAGGGTGTGTGGCTTCTCCATAACATTCGGAACTCATATCCTTTCATAGCTACAAAGGTTGAGGATGCATCAAATGAAATAGATTTTGAGGGCTACCTGGAGTGTGAAGGGGAAGTTACAGGCTAGTGTGTAGATGAGTGTTCACTTGAATGAAGAGGAAGGCAAAAATCCCAAAGAGGAAGTTGGCCCCCAAATGGTGGTAACAGGGTAAGAAACTGAGAGATTTAAAGATTTGTCTCACATAAAACTGATGTTATGTTCTGTAAACCTTCACCCAATTCATTAAAATTAAAGGGCAAAAGAAGAGATTGAAGGATCTGTTTGGGTGCACATATTTAAAATTAGTGTGTGTGTATATATATGTGTATATATATATATATATATATATTATCCTGTGTCTTGAAGAATAAATATCACTTTTCAATTGTAGTGGGCATTCATTCTTCCTGTCAATATTCATGAACTCTCATTTTCAATGTTGGCTGTTGTAATGTTGTTAGAGTTGGTTCTGACTCACAATGACCCTGTGTGCAGCAGAGCGACACATGGCTGGATTAGGGGAGTACTGATTTCCCATTTCTCCATTTCAGTGAATAGGACCTTCTTCTGTCTTCCTCTCTGCTTCCCTCTCTTCATACCTCTCAATCTTAAAGGATGTTGCATGGGTCAAGTCCATGTAATTAATGAATGGGCAGCTCACTTGACGAAAAAATCTACAACCATGTAATACAGACAGTATTTTTGCTCCTCTTTGCCTAGTTCTTGGATCTTTCTCTCAACACATTTCATACTAGGATGAGGTATGGGGCCTCCTTAAACCCAAACAATAATTATGTTCTAATTCTCCCTTAGAGAACCATCTTAGGAAAACTCCCCCATCAAGTGATCCCCCTTGGGCAAACAGGGTTTGGGGGTAATCCAGAAGTGGGGGTGTGGGATCTAGGGGTCCCCCACCATGCCATTCTCCTTGGACTAATAGGGTTTCAGGATGCCCTGGGAGTGGGGGGTATTGTGATCCAGGGTTTGCCCTGTAATTGATCCTCCTTGGGCAAATAGGGGCCTGGGGTGCCCTGGGAGTATGGGTGATGGGACCCAGGGGTTCCCCGTCAAGCGACCCCCCTTGGGTAAACAGGATTTTGGGGTAACTCAGATGTGGGCTACCTCCTCTCCCATGGGCACCCCTGCTCCCCTCTTCGCTGCCTGCCACTGCATCTCTCAGGGGCATGCCCGCACCCCTCCTTGTCTCAGGGGAAGTGCCTCACCAGGAGTGAAGGCCATGGGGGATTTGGATCACAGAACCCCCCTCACCGACCAAAACAAACCCTTCTTTGTCCAAGGGTGATCACTGGTAGGGGAACTCTTGAACCGGTTGCCCCGACTCCTGGGACTCCACCAATCTCTGTCCAGAAAAATATATCTTGGTGGTGGACCCCTGGAGACTGTCACCCCAGCTCCTGGGGCACCCCCAATTCTCTTCCCATGAAAATGTCTTGGCAGAGGACACCTGGTGCGCATCACCTGACTCCTGGGGCCCCATCAATCTCTGTCCAGAAGAAATGTCTTGGCGGGGGATTAGGTGAAACTGTCTGTTGCTTGACTTAATATGAAAAGTGCAAAGGTTTAATTAATTTCAACTTGTCAAGGATTTCCTTTAACTTGATCCACAACCAATATCCAGACACAGAGTCTTAGGTTGTATCCAACTATTGATCTGTGGCTCCAGTGCTTTTTAAGAGTACAGCATACTTGGAGGTTTGTGTCAAATTTGGCGTGTAAATTTTGCTGCTGTATGCTGTTGTTGCCCCGTTGAATGGAATGCTGCCCACTCCATTGTCCTCCGCACAGTCAGTGTGGGCAGAGCTGCTGTGGTCCATAAGCCTCCATGGACAGGTGCACGGTCACTGTCTAGGAGATGTATTAGCTAGACGTGAATCCGGGTCTCTAATCTGGAAGGTGAGAATTTTTCCCCAGTGCTACCAATGTCTCTGTTTGTAAATATTAGTTTACAGCAAAACAAACAAACAAACAAACAAACAAACAAACAAACTAAACACATGTTGGTCCAAACTTCTCTGGGGCCTGAATTTGGTCTATGAGCTGCCAGGTATACAGCCTTCATCTGGAAGAACTAGGGAACCAGTCAGGCTGGTTAATGTTGTCTAGTCTTAGTCTTTGGGAAGCAAAATAACGTTTACACAAATGATGAGTTTCAAAGAAGGGAGGAAAGAACTGAACAAAGGAGTTGCCACGGTAACATCTTCCTGATCAGAAATGGACTGCAATTGGGTTTTATGCAGATGCAGTGGGAGAAGGAAACCTAATTTTTCTCCGAATTCTTTCTGCCTAAGAGCAGAGAGGAAATGGATGTGGACGCAGTGAGGCTGCCTGAGATTAGCAGGAAGCAATTCTTTTCCCATTTGGAGAGACCCCAGTGAGACCTGATCACCAACGAACAACACGGGGAAGTCATGCCATTAAATCTTCCAATTTGTTAGCAGCAAATCAATGAACTCCGATAGCTGCTGCCCTAAGCTAGCATCCAGGGAACTGTGGACCAGCTATTTGATACTTGAATTTTAGTGAAAGAAAGTGAAAGCTTTTTTTTTTTTTTTTTTTTTTTTTAAAGAAGAATGGCATTAAGCAATGAGAGAAGAAAGTTGAGGTTTTGTGGAAGAGAACTGGTTGTTTAAATAGCATCTCTGCTGACATTTCTTGGAAAAATGATGGGTAGCATTCACACATTAACAAGGAAAGCCTCTCCTTTTTATTATATTTTATTGATGCTTAATTTGATTTTTTTATTACAAAAACAAGACATCAGTCTAATACCTGTCAAACCTAAGTATTTTCCTGCACTCTGGGCAAGATCATGCTTTGGTATGCTTTCGGCATAATAAGATGGGGATTTCAGAACTCCAGGAAACTATTACTTGCCTGATGCATTTAATCTCCCTTTATTGATGCTGTTAGTGCCGTTGACCAGGCCCTCAAATCATGGTAACGTCTTGATGGATGGAATGACATGCTGCCCAGATTTGTACTGTGGTGGACCAGATCATTAGAATCTAGAGAATTTTCATTGGCTGAGTTTTAAAGGTACGTAGCCAGGCCTTTCTCTCTAGTTTGTATTAATCTAGAAGCGCCACTAAAATCTAGTTGACATAATTTTATTCTTATTGTTAGGTGCTATTGAATTGATTTAAACTCATAGCAACTCTGGAAGACAGAGCGAAACATCACCCCTGTGCCATCGTTACTATTGTTCTTACGCTTGAGCCCATAGGTGCAGCTGTTGTGTCAATCAATCTTGTTCAGGACCTTCCTCTTGTTCTCTGTTCCTCTGCTTTAGCAACACGAAGTCCTTCAACAGGGGCTGGTCTTCTCCTGACAACATGTCCAAAGCATGTGAAAAAAGTCTTGCCTCTGAGGAACATTTTGGCTGTCCTTCCAAGACAGATCTGTTTGTTCTTTTGGCAGCCCATTAAAACCCAAATCCTTTGTCATTGAGCCGATGCTAATGATCTCATAGGGCAGGGTAGAAATGCCTCTGTGAGTTCCTGAGAGTAACTTTTTATGGGCGTTCACATCTCCTTTCTCACTCAGAGTTCTTGATGGTTTCCAACTGCTGATTGTGCACTTGGCAGTCCAACCTGTAACCACTGTGCCACCAGGGAGCTCGGAAGTCCTTGGTACCTTCAACATGCTTCACCAACACTATAGTTCAAATCCATCATCTTTGGGGGCCAGTCTTTCTTATTCAATGTCCAATTTTCACATACATATGAAGCAACTGAAAATGCCATGGCTTGATTCAGGTCCACCTGAGTCCTAAAAGGTACACTCTTGCTTTGCAACATTTCTTCCAAGATATACCATATATATTCATGTATAAGCCAAGTTTTTCAGCACATTAGAAATACTTTTATTGGGGATTCTTACATCTCTTATCACAGTGCATAATTCAACCAGAGTGTCAAGCACATTTGCACATATGCTTCAAAAGCATTCTCTTTCTACTTGAGCCCCTGATATCAGATCCCCATTTCTTTCCCTTCCTCTTCCCTTCCTCCCAAACCCTTGATAAGTTAAAGATTATTTTTTCCATATCTTCCATATCTTGTCCTCAGTCACCTGTCACTCACTTTTTCATTATTCATCCCCCTGGGAGGGAGTTCTAGTTTGATCCTTGTGATCAATTCCCCCTTTCTTTCCACCCTCCTCTAATCCTCCTGGTATCTCTAGTCTCCTTTTTGGCCCTGAGGGGTTTATCCTTTCTGGATTCCCTGTGTTTCAGGCTCTTATCTATAGAAGTGTGCATGCTCTGGTCTAGTCCAATTTGTAAGGTAGAATTGAGGTCATGATAGTGGGGAGAAGGAAGCACCAAAGAACTAGAGGAAAGATCTGTGTTCCATCAGTGCTATACTGACCTCTGACTAGTTCATCTCTTCCCTGTGACCCCTCTGTGAGGGGATGTCCAATTGTCTACAGATGGGCATTGAGTCTTCACTCCATGCAACTCTTCCCCTCCAACCTCCTTTACCTTGTGTATGGTTTTGTTCTGGGTCTTAGATGCCTGATACCTGATCCCATCAACACCTCATGATCACACAGACTAGTGTGCTTCTTCCATGTTGACTTTGTTCTTTCTGAACTAGATGGCTGCTTGTTTATCTCCAAACCTTTAAGACTCCAGATAGTATAACTTTTGATAGCAGGGTACCATCAGTTTTCTTTACCATATTTGCTTATGCACCAATTTTGTTTTCAGGGATCATATAGGGAAAGTGAGCATCACAGAATGTGCATCACAAAGTGTTCTTGTGTTAAGGGAGTATTTGAGTTGAGCCTCAATGTCCATCTGTAGCTTTAATTCTTAACATATAGATATGATTGCATTGTTCTAGTCCCCTCTTTTTATATATTTTTACATATGTACATGCCTATATTTAGGCCTCTATATATGCCCTTTGCCTCCTGGTTCTTTCCTTTCTTTCCTTTTAATTTCCTTTTGTCTCATCATCAAGTTCAGCCTTCTGTCAGGTTTAGCAATTCCTTGTTGCTACATTATCCTTGATTAAGCCCCACCTGGCTTCCTTCTATTCCTTCTAGACCTTCCTTCTATTGATTTTAGGTCACTTGTTGTTCCCTTGTCCTTGGGTTTGTTCCCTCCTACCCCTTCCTTTCTCCTGCCTCCCCTTCTCCCATATCCCTCCAGGAACCGTAGGTCCCATTCTTTTCATCTCCCAATCATTTATCTTATTTTATCTAGATAGACATACAGATACATTAACAAGTGCAAAAGCCAGTCAAAACCAAATAACAAAAGAAGTCAAAACCAACAAAACAATGTCAAAACCAACAAAACAATAGCAACAGCAAAAGCAGCAAAAACAAAAACCAAATAACAATAACAAAAAGAAAGCTACTGACAAAAATGGAAAAGCCTGTAAATAGTTCAAGGTCTGTTAGTTGGCCTTTAAGAGAGTGTTTTCCAGGAAAGTCTGATGGGGTGCCACACTGTCTCCAAAGTCTATTTTTGGTATTCTCTAGGGGTTTTATCAGTCATTTCACCCTGCTGCTTTGCTGTATGCCCTCAGTGTCTCATCCAGGTGTGATGGGACCAGACCATCAGCACATTTTTAATGCAGCTGTAGTGGTAAAATTAGGTATTTTGGCTAATATTCAGGTCAACTTATACTCAAGTGTAGATGACATGTTCCTCTTGGGAACTATAAAGTATTCTGAAATTCTTCTTCTTCTTATAGCTATCCATAGTTTATTATGATCCACACTGTTGAATGGCTTGGCCTGGTCAATAAAACAGAAGTAAACCTCTTTATGGTGTCTTCTGATTTCAGTCAAGATCCATCTAACATCAGCAGTGAGATCCCTTGTTCCACATCCTCTTCTGAATCAGACCTGCACCTCTGTCAGCTCTTGGTCAATGTACTGCTTCAACCACTGTGGGATGATCTTCGGCAAAATTTTACTCGCAAGTGATATCAGTGATATTATTCTATAATTTGAGCATTCTGTTGGGTGACCTTTCTTTAAATGAATTCATATATGGTTCTCTCTCTTTATTTTTGTAAATCCTTTTATTGGGGGTTCTTACAACTTTTATAGCAATCAATACATCAATTGTATGAAGCACATTTGTATATATGTCTCCATCATCACTTCTAAAACATTTCCTTTCTACTTGAGCCCTTGGTATCAGTTCTCTATTCCCTCTCTTCCATGTGAAGCCATTATAAATCATTATTATTTTCACATCTTACACCATCCACTGTCTTCCTTCACTCACATTTCTGTTGTTAGTTCCCCTGGATGGAGGTGGGGGTTATATGTCAATCATCATGATCAGTTTCCCTTTTCTCCCCCCACCTTCTCCCACCCTCATGGTATCACTACTTCCATTACTGTTTCTGAGGGGTTCATCTGACCTGGAATCCATGTGTCAAAAACTCTTATCTGTACCAGTGCACATGCTCTGGTTTAGTCGAATTTGTGAGATAGAACTGGGGCCATGATAGTGGGCAGGGAGAAAACATGAAAGAACTAGAAGAATGTTGAGTATTTCGTATTGCCGTGCTTTACCCTGGCTGACTCATTCCTTCCGTGTTACCCTTCTGTGAGGGTATCCCTTTGTCTACAGATGAGCTTTGGGGCTCCACTCCAAAGAGGGATCTTTTTAAGTCAGTTGCCCAAGTATCTGTCTTCTAAATTTCCTGGCATAGTCTAGTAAGTGCTTTTAGTGCTTTATCAGTTTGTTGAACATTTCAATGGGTATTCCATCAATTCCTGAAGCTTTGTTTTTGGCAAATGCTTTCAGTGTAGCTTGAATTTTTCCCTTCAGTACCTTGGTTCTTGATCATACGCTACTTCTTGAGGTGATTGAATGCCCACTAGTTCATTTTGGCATGTTGCCTATATGTTCTTTTCATCTTCCTTTTATGATTCCTGCATCACTCAATATTTTGCACATAGAATCTTTCAATATTTCAGCTTAAGGCTTGGATTTTTTTCTTATGTCCTTTCAGTTTAAGATATGCTGAGTGCATTTTTACTTTATGTTTTTCTAATTCTAGGACTTTGCACATTTTATTATATTTGATGCTGTCTTCTCAAACTGTCTTTTGAAATTTTCTGTCCATTTGTTTGACTTCACCATTTCTTCCATTTGCGTTAAGTACTCCAAGATCAAGAATAAGTTTCAGAGTTTCTTCTGACATCTAATTTGATATTTTTTGTCCTTTCCTATTTCTTTGTTTTGTTTTGTTTTGTTTTTGGGCATCACTGCTCTCCGGTGGTGGGAGTTGGAGGCCCAGCCCTACTGCTGAAATTGAACCTCCGTCCCAGTGGGCCGCAGTCCCGCGCACAACCACTACACCACCGGGGCTCAGACCCTCCTTTCCTATTTCTAATGACCTTTTTAATTTCTTCATGTATGATGATCTTGATGTTCTCCCACAGGTCATCAGGTCTTATGTCACTAGTATTCAATACATCAAATCTGTTCTTGAAATTTGACTGAAATATACTGAAGGTTGTATTTTGGTTCTCATAGACTTGTTTTCACATCTTCAATTTCACTTGAACTTACATATGAGTAGTTCCTGGTCTGTCCCAGCTGACCCTTGTTCTGTTTTTTTTTTTCCCGTGGCATCACAGCCTTGGTGGGAGTAGGAAGCCCAGCCTTGCTCCTGGAGAGCTGTTGCTGGATTTGAACTGTCAGCCCTGTGGGCTGCAGTCCCTCACACAACCATTACGCCACCAGGACTCAGGCTTGTTCTGGTTTAGTCTGATGATGTTGAGCTTTTCCACCATCTCTTCTTACAGATGTAGTCAATTTGATTTCTGTATTCTTCCTCTGGAGAAGTTCAGTGTTTGAAAATATTCTACCACCAATGTCTCTATAGTTTTGAAAACCAGATTGTCAGTAGGAATATGTCCTATGGAAAATTTCTAGGGGAATTTTGTTTTTTTAAAATATGTGTTTTAAATATGTGTTTTAAAATATGTGTTTAAAAATGTGTTTTTAAAATATCTTCGGACTTCTGGTAGCCCCTAATATTTCTTGACTCATAGCTACAGCATGTCTTCATAACTACAGGGCTGTCTTCCCTCTGCCTCTGTGTATCTTCTCCTTTATACAGAGAAAACTGAGATGGGATTAGCACTCACCCTACTCTAGCCCACTTTCATGGAGTTGATTCTGACTAATAGATACCCTTTAAGACAAAGCAGACTGCGCATTGGGTTTCTGAGACCAGAAATCTTTATACACCCTCAGAGCAGCTGGTGGGCTTGTGCTGCTGACCTTGTGATTAATGCTTAACCCACTGTGCCCTTAGGGCTTTCTCAGTATGACCTCATATTAACTTCATAGGTAACATCTTCAAGACCTTACTTTCAAACATGATTACATTCACAAGTACTGGGGATGTGACGTCAACATATCTTTTAGAGGGACACTATTCAGTTCCCAATAGCTGGGAATCGTACCTCATTTATATGATAATCATTCTTAGTCAAGGACAGTCATTTTGTCTCTCTGCTTCTTGCTTGTGTGCAGGCTGGTTCAGGTTACTGCTGTTGAAAAGAAAAATGTGATCAAGAGTTAACAGGATGCATTGTATGAGATGTTGCTAGAGAAACACAAAGAGCCCCACTTGAAGGTGGCAAGGGGACTCAGGTGCACAGTTGGAGCACTCTGCGGAAGCTTACGTGAGTAAGTGTCTAGCCTGTTCCTTTGATTGGCTCACCTACGTCACATTTCCCTTTTAATTTTGGGGAAGGTAGTCACCGAATGGAAAACTAGTTTATCTTCATCAGATACGTCTGGTTAATTCTTGCAGCTAAGTACTGCGAACTCTTAATAATTCATTCTGGTGAGTACAAATCGCTGACATTTTGATTCTGTTTCTTGAAAATGGCCATATGATTAATTTGTGTTTTGGCTCTTGGCCAGGGGAAACCAATTTAACTCTTCTCTCCCCCTCTCAATTAACCCTGCTCTGCTTACACTCCAGAAGGTCTGTTCAGGCCAGCCTCCACCAGACACTCTTGGGAATATGAAGCAGCTTTTCTTTTGCATTCTCTGTGTCATTGCTCAGATGGCCCATTCTCAAATTAGGGGCCCAGGCTGATCCAGATCTCGCCACTAAAGCTAATGGTACAACTCCTATCAGAGTTAACCCATTTCTCCCCACCCCCACCCCTGTGGTATATACGAACATTTACTTAACTAACAGTAAAAGCCATTGCTCCATTAATTTCTTCCTGGAGATGACTCTTTCTTTACAAACAGCCCACTTTTCAGACTGGAAATTATCCCCAGTCCTTAAATAGCCTGATGTTTTTCCTGTAAACTTCCTCCAAATTGCTGTTTGCAGCGTGCCTTGGTGGGGACTTACCCACTTAAGAGTGTGATTTGTTATTATATTTACTGACATTTTAAAATTACATTTTGAGCTGCCTAAATAATTGTAATATTTACCAGCAAAAAGAAATCAAAGTAATGAAGGGTACCTAGAATTATTCATCTCTCAGTGTTACAAACCTTAATTTCTTGCCTAAAGGAGGATGAATTAGTCACTTTTCAAGTCATATCTAGCTGCTGGGAGTTCATGATGATGTATATGTAAATGGTTTATAGACTGTGAAAATCAATGAATATAGTAGATTGTCAACAAAGGACTTGTGATGATAAAGTAATGGGATCAACTGGGAAACTCGATCTCAGTTATCCAAATCATCAGAAAAAAATGAAGACTAAAAGGGGAAGTAACTTGTTTAAGGTCTTCTGGGTGCCTAAACGACAGAGTCAGTGTATACCCCTATGCCTGATTGGTTTAAGAGTTTGTCCGCTTAGCTATGTACAGTTCTTTCTCTCCTTTCCATTGTCTTAGGCAGGCCAAAGTCAAGGGAAAAAGACGACTTTGCAGGGAAAGAGGATTGAGGATTGGGTTTGGGGAAGGTCTCCATTTTACCTGTGTCATTCTGGTTAGCAGGCATTGTTGCTAGTGCTGCCTTGGTATCTAGGTTAGTCCGATTTTGAGGGTAGAGTGACCAGATCTTGATGAAAAATTTGGTCTATATGGAACAAGCAAAATTTTCATAGAACACAAAAATAGTATTGTAATATATTTATTTTAATTTTAAAATGCCGCAGGACATTGTTAAATTGTTAAAAAGCGGGACACCTCGTTACTTTATAATCTAGGGGGAGCTTTCAGCAGCTCCTTTCTTTGAAGTGGGAAGCTGAGTCCTTATTTGTCTGTCGTCAGTCCTGGATGTAGGCTGAAACCTGTTCACCTCAGGTAACCCTGCTGGCATTTGAAATAGCAGTGACATGGCTTCCAGCGTCACAGCAACACAGAAGCTGCCCAGTACGACAACCTGACAGACAAACGGTGGGTTCGGACATAGGAACAATCGCGAGGATGGCACAGGACTGTGCTCTGTGTTATTCTGCTATGCATAGGGTAGCTATGGGTCAGAATGGACTTGATGGTACCCAGAAACAGCAACAACCACCGAGGGGGAGGGGGAAATCATTTTGATGAGAACGAGCAACAAATGCCTTCCTTGCTCAAAAATGATGATTTTCTTTGGCCTTTGGTAACTCTCAGATCAGACCAAACCAGTTGCCGTAGAGTTGATTCCGAACCCGTATGTTTCAGAGCTGAACTTGACTATGTAGTTTTTTTTTTTCAATTTTCCTTTTACCAGAAGCCAGTTAGACTTTCTCTCCTCTCTTTGACACCTCAGCATTATTTTTTTTTTTGGGGGGGGCGTCACTGCCCTCTGGGGGTGGGAGTAGGAGGCCCAGCCTTGCTGCTGGACTTGAGCCTCCAACCCCAGTGGGCCGCAGTCCTGCGCACAACCACTACGCCACCGGGCTCAGCGACTTTGTAGTTTTCTGAGGTTCCTAGCAGCTGTCATCCTTCAGAGGTAGACTGCTGGGCTTATCTTACAAGGCATCTCTGCTTGGATGTGAGCCTCCGACCTTTGCTTCAATTAGTAATTAGTAATTTAATGTTTCATCTTTCATACCACCCTGGCACTTGTTAACTGCTTGTCAGTCGAACTAAAACAACTCATTGCCATGGAGTCGACACATGAACACATACCTCTTTTACCCTTCATTCTAGCCTTTGGTCACAGAAGCTTGTGTGTATTTTCAGGTCTCACAGTGTGGGGGCACACTAGTCTCTTGCCCTAGAAAGACCTTTTGAACAATAGTGAAGTGTCATCAGTTGTCCAAGCTCTGATAAAATATCACTCTGCCTGGGGTGTTCTTGATTCTCCCCGCCCCCCCCCCCAAGTAACAATAGTTACTGCACACTTCATTTGTAATTAATATAAACTTTCTGATCTTATCACAAATTTGAGATATCTTTCTGACTTACCCATAAAAGAATAAAAGGATTTTGGAACAAGCAGCAAATAAGGGCAGTAAAGCAAGGGCTCACCATCCACTCTCGGATCGTTACTTGGTTATGAGTTTCTGGAAGCTGGCACAAAAGAGAGGACACAACAAATGATAAAATCTTCCTGTGCCACAAGAATAAAAACAAATTAGCTCTTCACAGAAAGGGTTTTTTGATTCTGAGATTGGAGAGGAACTCTTCCATGGGACCCTTAGAAAGTAGGGCTGTGTGATGCAGGGCAAGACCCTTCCACTTGCTGACAGGGAACCTACATTTCATTCCACTCAGCAGCGTTTAAAATGTTGCTCCATCGAGGCCAAGTGATGACATACTGAAGTACAATGGATAAGCAACGATTCCGTTAGGTGGGAAAACAAAGCTGTGGATCATAATCCTGTTGTCTTAGCTCTTCATAGATTAAAAAAAGACTGAATTATGCTTCTGTGTACATGAAGAATGATGCTTCGGATATCTAGGGTAATAGATGAGCTGTTTGTCTTTTCTTTGGGCCTCCCTAAGTTATTTATTGCCACTTGATTTGATAAGAATTGTACGGCGGAGAGTTCAAGGTTGCATTTTTCCCGCCATAAGAAGCGCGCATACAGATAACCTCCAGTCAGTTGAGGACAGATCTATATGGCTTGTCAATCCATCTGTCAGACTGTGCCCATAGTGGAGCGCTTATCACTTTGTATTATAGACGTCTGTTTGTGTGTCTCTGTCTCTGGCATAACTGCATACTCTTCAAGGGCAGGTATGGTTGCTTTTTCATCTTTACATCCCTAGTACCAAACATAAAACTGGAATCAAAGCATCTACATCATAAACTTTGTTGAATTGAATTTATTTGGAAGTCTCTCATTACCATCCAGTTCTTAGCCAAGTTAAGAGGACTGAGGAGACAAGGGTAGGAGACAGGATAGCTCTGCCTGGAGGGAATGGTAAAGGCAAGGAGACAAGGAAAGAAATAAAGCACAGAGTGTGGCCCCAGAAAGCATCCCTCCATGGGATGTTCCAGGGATGGGGTTGGCAGTGGGACTTGTATGTAGAGCATATGGCATTTGAGCATCAATTAGTAAGAGGAATGAGCTGACCAAATTAAAACCACAGCCACTGACCAGCCTGCTTGAGGTTCCTAAGACTGTAAATCTCAGGAAAGGGAAAAGAAAGCCTCCCTATTCACAGGTGGAGTAGCTGGTGAATTTGAACTGTTGACTTGGCAGTTAGCAGCCTAATATATAATTGACAAAGTACCCAGGACTCCTTGAAATGGTATGAAAAGGTCTTAAAAAGATCAATTTGGGTGGGGAGGTATGGTCAGGACTGGAGATGGTATCTTTGCTATGGTGCCAACTACTGTCTGTTGTCAGTGTATTTTTAGACTCCATTGTTAGTTGGGTTGTAGCGAAGGTTTGCTAATGGGAGTACTTGTGGGAGATTGGAAAGTGGTAGAAATGGAAGGCTATCCTTTTGCCTGAGATGTTGACAACAGTGAATGTGACTTGAACTTTAAGTGTTGGTAGTGGTTTCAGCCTCATCAGTGGGAGCTTGGGTTTATGGGTTTCTATTTAGAAGCTATAGTTGATAACCTCCAAAATGCCCCCAATAACTATTATCCTTTGGTAGTAATGACCTTGTATAGTCACTTCCTTTGAGTGACTTGCTGGTAACCAATAGAATATGTCAGTGTCAAGCAATGCCACTTCCATGACTGCGTTACAAAAAATCTATGACTTCTATCTTGTTAGCAGACTCTATTACCCACACAGATCATATTTTTTGATGAGGCAAACTGCCATGGTTAGCTGGCCCATATTTCAAGGCACTGAGTACAGGTCCAAGCCAATTGCCAGCAAAGAACGGAGAGTCACCAGCCTACAAGGAACTGAACTCTGTGTTAATCACAGTGGGTCTCTCCCCCATTTGAACCTTCAGATGACTTCAACTCATTCAGTTTCTTGAGTACAGCCTATGAAAGCAGAAGAAGCACCCAGTTAAGACATAACCAGATTCCTGATCCCTAGTAAGTGTGAGACAATACATGTGGTTTGAGCCAAAATGTTTTGAGGTAACATATGGTACAGCAGTAGACATCAATACACGGAGTCCTGTGATATTGATGATGTGGTTGAGCCCCCAGATACTGCTTGTGTGTGCTCCTATGCTCTGGGTAGCCCCATATCCATCCCTTTGATCCTATAGCTGCAGGGCAAATAGCGTCTTTCACCAGTCTCCGTCCTCTACATAATGCCACTGTTCTCTTAGCCAGCCCAATCCTCTTCTGTCAAAAATACATGAACAGTGTCTGTTCTACCAACATAACAATTTTTCTAAGGAAGGAGATTAAGGGGAGTGTCACAGTATTCCAAATGCATGACTTTTTAGATGTGAACAAAATGTGATTGGAATTTAAAAAGAAGTCAAGCAAATTGAGATTTGCTTCCCTTCAGCTCTTGGTTTCTGTGGAAGATTAACTTCAAGAGGTAGAGTCATCTCTGTGTGCCTTCTTCCCTGGATGTGAAGGGGCTCGATCTTTCCTATAGGGTCATGAGTTGGGCTGCAGTCAACGTGGTTGGCAGTTTGAAACCACCAGTAACTACAGACTGAGCTTGTTACTTCCCTCTTGGACCTACAAGAGGTTTGCTGTGAGTCGGCATCGACTCAATGGCAGTGAGTTTGACACAAAGTCAGTGGCTAAAGGATCCCAAAGGATGCATAACTGCTTCTTTCGCAGTTTTGTGGGGGAGTTCCTGGAAGTGCAATGGCTACATGCTCCCTTTGGTGGACTAAAGATGGTGGCGTGTCTCTGACGACAGACTTCTCATGCAGCAGATGCATAGCTAGGTCGGGTCCCTTCTTCTGGCAGACCAGGACAGTAGAAAAGCACCTACCCATTGGGCCAGAGAAGCCCTTGGTGAAGTTCAAAAGAGAGGTGACAAATTCCCAACTATACAGCAGAAAGCAAATCAGTGGCAGTTACAACTATTGCTTCAGAACAAAAGGAGAGTGAAAGACTCGTCAAGGGGTCATGTCTCCCCATCCACAGAGATCTGGGTGAAAAAAATGAGCTACACGGCTCCTATTGGAAGGCTCAGGAGGAGGGGACATTCAGGAAAAACCCAGGGGCTGAAAATTAGGTAGTTTGTCTGAAAGAGGAAAAATGAACTAAAATGTGCTTTTGACAAATGGCGGCAAGTGAGGGCAAAGCAAACCACCACTGTGCACTGGCATTGAGAGACCGCCTTTTATCCTAACACCTCAAAGCAGTTTGCATGTACTGATTGGATTCAGAGAAGGTTAAATTGTGACTATTTCATTTTTTTTGTGTGTGTGTAGCAGTGTATTCTAAAATCTGCTAAGCATTTTACTACTCAAGTACATTGGCTATTCCCCAAATAGACGGGTTACATGTCATTGGCCACATGTAGGACATCAATTGTCTCCTGATGACACTCAAGTGCCTTGTGAGTACTGATCCCTAGGGTCCTCAGGTACATATGTAGAAGGTGGTGAAGACAGAGGTCAGAATTGGATGCACCTAGACATTTCTTCATGACATATTTCAGGAAGGAGGACTGGTTGACTCCCTAACACTATCAACCTAAAAGTCCAGTTCTGTGCTCCTTGGGTAAGCCAATGAAAGAAGACTTACATTTTCTTGTAAGATAAACAATAGACCATTTACCTGAGAAGAGACAATAGCCACACAGAAGAAGCACAACAGCCAGCGTGGTCACAGGGTGGTGAAAGTGGTGAAAGGTCTAGGCAATAGACATCAAATGGGGGGAAAAAACCAAAACAAACATATATCACTGTGTGTACACATCCCCAAGGTACCCATTGAGGACATGTAGGAGCATGAGCAAGGATGGTGAAGAAAGCAGATGGTGCCCAGCTATCAAAAGATATAGCATCCAGGGTCTTAGAGTTTTGAGCATAAACAAGTAGCCATCTAGCTCAGAAGCAACAAAACCCACCATAAAAGAAGATCACTTGCCTGTGCAATAATGAGGTCCTGAAACAATCAGGTATCAAAGAACAAAAATCAAAATCAATGGACCAATTGACTCCTGATATCACTGAAGACAAATGGATACAGAGGCAAACAGAGCAGAAGACACGATGGTGCCCAACTGCCAAATGATTGAATGGCTGGAGTCTCAAAGACTTGAAGATAATCGAGTCGCCAGTCAGTGCAGAAACAGCAAAGCCCACATGGAAGAAGCACACCAGCATGCGTGATCAAGAGGGGACGAATGGAGCAGATATTGAGCACCACAGAACAAGAATCACTACATTACAAAGGAGGGGGAGAGCAGGGTGGGGACCTAAGGCCCACTGGTGGGTAATTGGTCACCCCTTTACAGGGGAGCCACGGGGAGGAGACAGACCAGTCAAGGTACAGCCGGGCAGTGATGATGCAAAGTTCCTTCTAGTTCCTGAAGCCTTCTTCCCCCGCTTCCCCAACCATCATGGTCCCAACTCTACCTTACAAATCCAGATGGACTGGAGAAGGTACACTAGTAGAGAGGGGAACTGGAGATATGAGGAAACCAAGATGGATGGACCCCTTTGGGCCAATGGTTAGATTGGAGAGGCTGGAAGGGTAGAGAGAAGGTGGGGTAGAGAGACAGAACCAATGGCAAGGAGATACACATAAGTTCCTATTTGAAGGATGGGCATCAGGGGAGTGGCTTGGGGGAGAGGTTGGGCAGTATAGGATATGACAAAACAATAACAATGTATAAAGTATTAAGGGTTGGTGGGGAGGAGAGGGCAGGGAAAAAGGGGAAGGGATGGAAAAGCCGATAGTAGGGGCTCAAGGGAAAAGGTAGACAATTGGAGAATGATAATAGAAGTGGACATGTGAGGGTGCTTGACACAGTATGCTTATTTATGTATTGTGACAAATGATGTATGAGCCCCCAATAAAATGACTTAAAAAAAAAAGAATCTCTTGGGTATCTATGCATGATCCGAGAGGAAGGACTCTGGTGGTGTTAGGGGAGACACATTATGCTCTTAACCATAAAATCAGCAGTTCAAACACACCAACTATTCCATGGGAGAAAGTTGAGGCTTTTGGCTCCCCTCAAGATTTATAGGCTCAGAAACCCACAGTGGAAAGTTCTACTCTGTCCTCCAAGGTCACTGTGATGATAGTTAAGTTTGAGAAGGAATGTCTTGTAGGAAAAAAAATATCATCAGCAACTACAACTAAAGTGCCAGGGGTGTAACAGGTAATAGTTACTTAGGAGTTATATGAGCCAAGAGTGGGGTTAGGTTATTTTTTTGTAATAATTTATTTTATTTTTATTGTTTATAGTATATAAAAGTGCATAGACTAATTCATCAATTCCCGTGTGTACAATTCAGTGACATTGATTACATTCTTCTAATCGTGCCACCATTTTGTCCTCCTTTTCTGAGTTATTCCTCATGACTAGCATAAACTCGCTGGCCCCAGAGTATTCCGTCCACTCTTTGGAGTAGCTGTTATCAATTTGATCCTACATAGATAGACCTTAAAATAGCACAGTGCTCTAGGTACCCATTTTTTACAAGTGAAGCTAAACTCTTGTTGGTTTTAAGAAGGCTTCTGGGGATGTTTATGGTTTAAGATTTAAAGATTATCTCAGAGCAGTAGTTTCCAGGGGTTCAAACAAAACAGAACAAGATAAATAAAGCAAAACAGAACAACCCCAGACACTAGAAAAAAACAAATTTAGGGCCATTGAATGAATTAGGACTCAGAGAGACCCTCCAGGGCTCTCTGGGCTTCATCCAGTCTCATCGATTGCAGAAATCCTGATTCCATGAGGGTTTGGATTCCTGGGTCGGACTTTTGGTGTGTCTTCCCTCTCGTTTCTTTTTACAGCTCTATCGGGCACTCGTGGCACAGTGAGTGCCCATTGGGTTGCCAATCACAAAACTAGCAGTTTGAGCCCACCAGATACTTGTGGGAGGCTGTATGAATGAGGCTGTATGTTCTTTTTTTTTTTAGACACCCCTGCTCTTTGCTGGGAGTGGGAGGCCCAGCCTTGCTCCTGGAGAGCTGCTGCTGGATTTGAACTGCCAAAGCCAGTGGCCGCAGTCCCGTACACAACCCCTATGCCACCGGGGCTCAGCCCGAGGCTGTATCTTCTTGTAAAGCTTCACATCCTTGAAAACTCCGAGGGGCACTTTCCCTCCATCCTGTAGGGTCCCTAGGAGTCAGAACAGATGCATTGGCAGTGAGTTTGGTTTGAAGAGCGGTATCGGGTTATTTGATGGGCCGTGATCTGCCTGGTTGGCGGTTCAAGACCACCAGCAGCTCCTCAGGAGAAAGACCAGGCTGTCTAGTCCACGAGTGGTTCTAGTCTCAGGAACTCACAGCAGGGTCACTGTGAATCAGCATCGACGCAGGGGCAGCGAGTTTGGTTTTTCAATGATTGCTATTTTACAAGATGATGAGTTGCAGAGGATCCTTCAGTCAGTGGCAGAGCTGGCATTTGCGTCCATACTTGTTGGACGTTAGGAGCTTCTGAGAGGTGCCGGTAGTTCCGTGTGTGCCTGCTGACTAAGCGGCTGTTAGTTTGAATTCACTTTGGAGGGAAGGCCTTGTGAGTTACTTTCAAAAGATCCAATCCACGGAGACAGGAAACACAGGGAGGAAGTGGCCTAAGTGATGGTGACATTGAAGGGATTGCAATGAATGAGAGGAAAGAAGACGTGTGCGAATGGTTGAAAGTCAAACTGATCGTCTCCTCTGTAAACTCCCAATTCACCATGAAAATGAAAATGAAAACAACAGCAATGACACCCCTCCCCCATACAAAAAGAAAGGAAAATAAAGGATCCAGCCCAATACTAAACTAGTGACCTTTTGGAAGCAAATTGCCAGATGTTTCTTCTGAGGCATTTCTGGGTGGATTGGAACCACTAGCCTTTTGTTTGGTGAGTAGCAGAGTGTTTAACCATTTGCATTATGGGAGGAGTCTTTGAAAAACCATAGCCTTGAAAGCCTTATGGAGATTTTGTGGTTGACCTATTTTACTCACTAGGTAAATCTGCTGCAAGAGAACTCTTTGGAGTATCAAGAAACAAGCATGTAACTTTGAGGACTAAGGTGCACCTGTTCCAAGCCGTGGTCTTTTCAATCACATCATATGCATGTGAAAGGCGGCCACCGAATAAGAAAGACTGAACAAGAATGCGCACATTTGAATTGTGATGCTGGAGAAGAAAGTACCAAGGACTACGAAAAGAACAAACAAGTCTGTCCAGGAAGAAGTCAGTGCAGAGCGCTCCTTGTAGAGGCCAAGGTGGCGAGAATTTATCTTACATACTTGGGATGTGTTGTCAGGAGGGAGTAGTCCTTGGAAAAGGACATCATGCCTGGTATAGTGGAGGGGCAGAGAAAGAGAGGAAGGCCCTCAACGAGATGGAGTGTCACAGTGGCTTCAAGAATGGGCTCAAACATCAGAACAACCGTGCAGGACAGGGCGATGTTTCCTTCTGGTGTACAGAGGTATTGTGCGGCAGGACCGACTCAAGCCCACGGCACCTGCCCACAGCAATAAAAACTACCATTCCCATTGGAAAGCAATGAGAGTGAAGATGCAGAAGACAGCGTAGCTTCTGGAGCTCGCGTAGGTGGAATGGGAAGATGGGAGGTGAGCGGACCCACATCCTCACGAGATACAGCTGTGAGCAGCCTAGCCAAGTTTGAAATCACTTAGAACAGAAATAATTCAGACTATTCGAGGAACTACAGTACAATGGGCATTTATAAAAATACTCGTGGGGTGGTTGCAAGAATTAATTGATTTAATAAAGGAAAAGTGTTTAGGCTAGTGCTACGACAGCAGTTAGTGCCCTGCACCGACCATCACTAATGCTCCTGCTGCTGCTTGTGCCGTCACTGTTGCCACCGTGGGTACTGCTAGTACTACGCCTGTTGCTGCACCATTGCTTTATTTCGATGACTACTACGTTACGATTAGCATTCGAATCACCGCTATCACTGCTGCTGCTACTCATGCTATGCTTATTATGAAAACATTGTGACAGACACCATTGTTATACTAGCACCATACAATGATTACTACAACACCGTGGCTGCTACTACTGCTGCTACTACGACTACCCTAGTCATTGCAACCACTCTGTTAAAAAATTATCACTACCATGGTTACTGTTGCTTCTTACCACCATGAGCAATACGTCTGCTGTCATCACTACTATTGTTTCAACTATGATCATTAATGTTACTCTGACAGGCCGTCGCCATCTCTTACCACTTCTGACACTGAAGGCAGGGCCGAGGCTTCAATCTGAGTACATATGCAACGCTGACATCGATACATTCAAAGATGGGTTGGTTGAGCAAATCCTCAGATCATCCTGGGTCTATCTGGCAGTAGGTCCTCATCTAGGCAGCTGATGGTATCTGGTTATCAAAATATATAGTGTCTGGGGTCTTAAAGGCTTGAAGGTAAACAAGCGACCATTTAGCTCAGAAGCAATACAGCCCACATGGAAGAAGGACACCAGCCTGTGTGACCATAAGATATTGAAGGGGTCAGGTATCAGGCATCAAAGAACTAAAATTTTTATTATTGTAAATAAGGGGGAGTATAGGTTGGGGACCCAAAGTCCATCTGTCGGTAATGGACTTCCCCTTACAGAAAGGTTGCAGAGAGGAGACAAGCCAGTTAGGGTGCAGTGTAACAATGATGCAACATTCAACTTTCCTCTAGTTCTTCAATGCTTCCTCCTTTCCACTATCATCATCCCAATTTTACCTTATAAATCTAGCTAGACAAGTGGATGGACACTGGTACTGATAGGAACTGCAAACATAGGGAATCCAGGACAGATGAATCCTTCAGGACGAGTGGTGAGAGTGGCAATACCAGGAGGGTGGAGGGAAGGTGGGATAGAAAGGGGGAACTGAATACAAGGATTTACATATAACCTCCACCCTGGGGTATGGACAACAGGGAAGTGGGTGAAGGGAGACATTGGGCAGTGTATGATATGACAAAATAATGATAATTTATAAATTATCAAGGGTTCATGAGGGAAGGGGAGTGGGGAGGGAAGGGAAATATGAAGAGCTAATACAAAGGGCTTAAGTAGAGAGAAAATGTTTTGAGAATGATGATGGAAACAAATGTACAAATGTGCTTTAATACAATGGATGGAAGGATTGTGATGAGTTGTGTGAGCAACAAAATAATTAAAACGGGGTGTGTGTTAGAAAGAGGTAAAGAGACAGTGTATGCTTAGAAGGCGCTGAGGTTATGTTAATGGTGGTAGAATGATTTTGAAAAGGATGGAGAGATTTGAGTGCCCACCTTGAAGGATGTGATCAATGACACAATGAATTGCACATGTAGCAGTGACGGAAGTGGTTTAGATTCTGTTCTGTGTAATGTAACTGCTATAAAAAACAACTGCACTGAAAAACAATTGTGTGGCAGAGAGTCATAGTGCTAGAAGATTCCTTTAAGGTCAGACGACTGATGAGGAAGCTGAGGAGGAAACCAAGTCCCCCAAAGTACCCAGGAGATGGTTTCCCTGGGTGTGCAGGCCCTAAAACCGCGTCTTGAACAATGATTTGTTTATTAATCTACTCTGATCTGACAACCATACCCCATGCTGACTTATATGCCTGGAGTTTCAGGTAAAAAGGCTGACTTGATCCAGGGCCTCTGGCCCACTTGGTCTTTTATAAAACTGGCTACCACAAGGATCTAATTAGCTAATTAATCCAAACTGCATTCTCTTGATACAAGGTCATACAATTTTCATATTTATGATGAGCAGACTGAGGTAGCTTGCATTTCCCTTCATTTAATATTTAAAAGCTGTTCAACAGAGGAAGCAGCCCCAAAGAATTCTATTTACACTCATATTAATATTACTTAATTAAGGACATTTTTCAGCATTATAACAAATAGAACAAGAAACTTAGCCATAATAGATGCTCGTCTAGCAGCAAATTTCGTCTCTTTACACAGTTAACAAATGTGAGTTTCCTGCGATTGTAATAAATTATTTAGAGAGTATTTACTTTTAATTATTATTTTTTCTCAATAAATTCTAAAATTCAATACCAAAGAAACGGAGATGACTCAGCCTCACAGAACTGTTTCACTCTGGTTTCTTTTGGCTTTCTGGAAATGATGACATTACTTTACTGAGAGGGTCATTTGCCTTTAATAAGGGAAAAGAAACAGGTCACTGTGCCATTTAATCACTTACTCTGTCCCACCTAATACACTAACTTGTCTATAATTATACTTTCTTTTCATTCCTCCTGAACAGAAAATATCTAGTAGTCTCCTTAGATCTTAATTAATTATTACTCCAATCAGATATGAAATCAGGATGCCAGTAGCTCCCCTCTAAAGCCAATGTGATATTATAACAATGGAAACTTCTGGTCAAATCCCAGGGTGACCTGAGTGAGAATTCCCTTACATCCTTGTCCTCTCCTGGATTGGCCCGACTTGGACAAGAGGCCACTACTTGTCACTGGGGTTCCTTGAGCTCAAGGAAGAAAAATAGGCTGCTTTTGTTCTGATTCTTACCACATGCTTTTATTTATAAGACCCCGTTTGGCAGAACTCACATAGATTGGGCAGTATTTTCATCCAGGCGAGCGATCTGGTTGTAATGCCTTTCGATTAGATGGGCACTTTTTTTTTTTTTTGCTGATTCAAGGGCTTACAACTCACCCTGATCCAAGATTCTCTTTCTTTCCCTCCTGCGTATACTGCGCTCTCCTGTAATTCCATTATTTGTTCTTCCAGAATTTATCCCCATCAGCACAGCAAATGGACTCAAAAGCTTGGTCTAAAGCTGCTTCTCTCCTCTGGGGAGCTCGGGGAGGGCAGAAAAGGTAGTCCTGGGATCTCTCTCTTTCTGTTTGTGAGCTGCTTGACCTTAAGGCAGAACCAGCCCCGGGGGACTTGTTCAGGGTCATAAACCGGTGTGCTCGGTCTTATTGCACATCACTCTCTCGCTCCCGTAGGTACTGCGTTTTCAAATTTAATTTAATTTTTTATAAATGGAATATTTGTAGCACCCGTGAGATCAGCAAATCTATCAGTGCCATCCCTCTCCCCCCGCCCGCCCCCCTCCTCCCCCCCAATAACCTGCAGTCACTTGGTGCCCTGTGTCACATTTTGGGAGTTATATGCCCTGCTTCGTAATAATGACAACATTCTAAAATGTTTTCATCATGCTATTGCTCAATCAATAGACTTCCAGGCAGTATCCAAGAAAATAGTAGAAGCCCTGAGAAACCCTCCCCCGCCAAATATTGTGTGTGACTCGCCTGCTTGGATTGTATTCTTTCTTGCAGGCCCCACCTGAGAATTGCCCCGTGGTGTGTTGTAGGGAATCGAGACTGAAGAGCCAAGAGGAGGAAAATCCAAGGATATAGATGTGAACAGCCCTGTTATCAGACAGAAAGCATTGCCAAGTCTGTTCTGGCAGGCAGAGTTAGGTTGAAATGTCATCTAGTATCACTTGATCTTCCTTGTGACCCATTTTCAAGCGATTTCAGTTACACACAAAGTGAGGGGTAATCACTGTGGACTAAGCAGTGCCTGGCGAATCCCGGGTGGTGGGGGCCAGGGGTAGGAATCACCTCGCTCCCTTGTGGACTGCCGTGAAGTGTGCATTGGTGCAGATGCAGGCAGGTGAAAAGTCGACGCCTCATCCTCGGGTCTCCCTATGATCCCTTCAAATTCTAGTTTTTAATATTTTCGACTTATTTTTGATTGAAGTTTCTATCTGTTCTTACTTTGCTATTCTTGCTAGTTTGTTGTTGTTGTTAGTTTACGAACATTTTTTCTGCATATCAAATCCGAGATAGGTAAATCTAGAGATAGTAACAAGATCTCCTTGGTTGGGCTGTGTGTGTGTGTGTGTGTTATGGGACAGTAATAACAAGGAGTACAAGAACGAAGAAAATGTTCTAAACACTTGTGATGATTGTACAACTCTTCTGGATGTGACTGAGTTGTGTGATATGTGAAATGACATGTGAATGGTATTTCAATAAAACTGTTGGGGGGGGGAGGATAAAAGCTAATTAAATAACTAGATTCATTGCCCCCAATACAATATATGCTGAGATGCTCAACTCAGGGCAGGTTTCAGAACTGATGTGAAGGCTCAGGCCCTCAGGAGAACATCAGGCATTTAGGCATTGCTTTCACCAAGGGCGGGGTTGGGGGGTGGGGAGGATTCCCGAGGCAGTTGCAACTCTTCCCGACAAAACGGCTCCTGGTACTGTTGTCAGACAATTGGCCTAAGCTAGTACGCAGGTCTTTTTTGCTATGTTTTCTGAAACCCTGTTTGGTGGTTTATCTACTAGAGCATTCATTTGAGACAAACAGCTTATGTACTTTTCCTAGCCAAGCAGAACCCACAATGAATGAGAAAATCGCCTAAGAAAATCTGTCCTCCTGAGTTCCCGAATGAGAATGGCTGAAGAGTCACTGCTCCCCAGACAGCGGTGGAGTCTTCCGCAGGCTCCACTTGACAATATTTGTCAATGGCCTGGCTTGGAAAATCAGTGTGCGGGAAGGTAGTTGTAGCTGCTGCTACTGCTGCTTCATTTTTAAATGTGTTATTGTGAACTGGGCAAAGGTTTACAGAGCAGATCAGTTTTCCATTCAATAATTCATGCACATTTTGTTTCATGCCATTGATTGAAATCCCTACCATGTAACATCACTCATCCTACTTCCTTCCTGTGTTTCCCGTTTCCATTTTTCCTTCTTTCCGAATGCTTCTCAACCTTGTCTGTAGGTTCACACTGCCCTTGTGATCTCAATTACTGAGTAATCTAAGGCTGTGTGCCTCATCAGTGTCAATATTTTCCTTATAGAACTATTTACCATTAGACTGAATATTGAACCATGGGAGTGAAGCCATTTCCAGACCTGAAAGATGAGTAACGACCACAGTCTTACTGGTTTTTCCAGTCTCCATTCAACCAGTAAAATGGGTCTTTTTTATTATTTTGAAAAATAATTTTGAGTTTTGTTTCACATTTTTCCCAAGTCTTTCTAGGGTGCCTCATGTGATCCATTTAAGGACTGTTGGTAAATGGTATCTGGACACCATCTTGTTCTTCTGGTTTCAGGGTTTTTCTGGAGATTGATATTCACGTGGTCACTCCATTAGACTAATTTTTTGTATGGATTTTGATTTTCACCACTCGTCTCTCTTCTGGGCAGGAATAGACCAATAATTGCATATTAGATGTCTGCTCATGAACTGCTACTGCTTTGTGGGAGTTCCACAATCTGGTGTCAATTTGAGCTTTGAGAGTGTAGGGGTAGAATATAGCCTGTCAACGGCATAGAGCCAATGAGACTTCTGTGTGGGTGTGGTTTTTTCCTGAGGATTCTGAGAATCCTGTTTTTTCTCCTTAGAGGCAGGAAACACTGTTTCTCTCTGCTCACTCCCTGAGAAACACTCTACTGACAAGACACATGACACTACACTGATATACCATGTGCCATGGGGACTGGAGGAGCCATGTGGAGCCCTCTGCCCTTGCTGAAATGCTTCTACCACCACTGGATCCACAAGACTTTGCGCCCACTGGCCTATGATATTTGGTGTCATTGCATTTGTTTCCTGAGTATGAAGAGGACTTATAGATTGATATCAGGCATATGGGCTAATGTCAAATATATGGACTTGATCTGAACTAGGCTGGGATGTTTTCTTAATTTCAATTGTTCTTGTATATAAATATTTTTCATATATATATGTATATATGAGTGTCAATGGATTTGTTTCTCTAGTCTACCTGGACTAACACATGCTTCTTAAAAATAATAATAACCAGGGCTTGCAATATTTGCAGGCTTTTCCTTTTTTGTCATTTTTTTGTTATTTTGTTTTCTTTGTTGCTTTGTTTTAATCTGTCTTGTTTTGTGCATATTATTATCTCTGTGGATCTGTCTAGATAAGATAGGCTGGATAAATAATCTGAAGGAGAAAACAATAGGACTGATGGTTCCGGAGGACATGGGAGAGGGGGAGGTAAGGGAAAGGACGTGGTATTAACAAACCAGGGACAAGGGAACAACAAGTGATCTGACATCAGTGGAAAGGAGGTTATAAGAGGCCTGGTAGAGCTTGATCAAAGGCAATGTAACCAAGAGGAAATACTGAAACTCACATGAAGGCTGAGCGTGATAGTGGAACAAAAGGAAAGTAAAAGGAAATAGCGGAAAGAACTAGGAGGCAAAGGACATTTACAATGTTCTAAATATAGTGTGTACATATATAAATATACTTATATATAATGATGGAGAAGTAGATCTATATTTAAAGGCTTAGTATTAAGTAGCAATGGACATTGGGCCTCTACTCAAGTACATCAATACAAGAGCACTTTGTTCTATTAAACTGTCATTCCATGATACTCCCTTCCTGACATGATAACCAAAGACAAATGGATGCATAAGTAAATGTGATAAAGAAGGCTGATGGTGCTTGTCTTTCAAAAGATATAGTACCTGGGATCTTAAATACTTGAAGGTAAATAAACAGCCATCTAGCTCAGAAGCAACAAAGCTCACATGGGAGAAGCACACCAGTATGTGTGATCACTGGGTAGCACAGGGCTCAGGTAGCAAATATCAAAGAATCATAAAAAAACCATAATGGTGTAAATGAGGGGGAGTGCAGAGTGGGGGCCCACAGGCAACTGTAAGCACCTGGACATCCCCTTACAGAAAGGTCATGGGAAGGAGATGAGCCAGTCAAGGTGCAGTGTAACAATGATGAAATATACAACTTTCCTCCAGTTCTTAAATGCTCCCCCCCCCCAATATCATATCCCAATCCTACCTTAAAAATCCAGCGAGACCATAGGATATACAATGGTACAGAAACACAGGGAATTCAGCACAAATTAACTCTTAAGGACCAGTAGTGAGAGTGGCAGTAGTGCCAGAGTGCAGGGAAGGTGGGGTGAAAAGGGGAACAGATCGCCAGAATCTACATATAACTCCCTCCCTGGGGGACAGACGACAGAAAAGTGGGTGAAGGGAGGCATTCGACAGTATAAGACATGACAAAATAATAATTTATAAATTATCAAGTGTTAATGAAGGGTTGGGGGTTGGGAGTTAGGGTCAAAAATGAGGACACCAAGGACTCAGGTAGAAATCAAATGTTTTGAAAATGATAATGACAACAAATGTACAAATGTGTTTGACCCCATCAGTGGGTGGAGTTGAATGAGCTACCAATAAAATTAGAATAATAATAATAATAGCCCCACTCCCCCTATAGATTAGTATATTTAAAAAGTGTGTTCATCTTAGTTTATATTCCTAGTTATCTTCCTGTTGGAATTAAATGGACTGTGTGATAGATAATTTCATGTCAACTTGAAGATGTGTAAAAGGTGTATACAAGTGTCCCGTGGTATCCAAGCTGTCATTCAGATCATAGCCTGATGGTGCCTTTTAGTGGGTGTAGTCTTCTAATAAGAAGAACCCTGGGAACCTTCCCCTCTCTCTGCCTTTTTCTTCTTATTTGCTGGCCACCCTGAGAGCTGCCAGAGTCCTGCCATGCTTCCACTGACCTTCTGACCTTCAACTTTGAACCCATTGGTTTGTGGTCTTTCTGCATTTACCTCATTGCCTGTGGCTATGTCTGAAGAGGGACTTGTGGAACTAGCATCAGACTTATGCACTTGAGTTGGACTGGACCGAGACATTTTCTTGTTATATAATCACTTCTTGATATAAAGCTCTTGATTACATATTTATGAACGCCACTGGATTTGTTTCTCTGGTCAACCGTATCCCTGTTCTGGGCGGTCTATCTCTACCATTTATATTATCATAAGCTTCCAAGACCACAGAAGAAACACATTTAGAAGAAAAACAGTAGGGAGAACGGTCAAGTCAGACTTCTAGAAATGCATACACGTGAGCTCAGGGAAAATACAGCATTGGGCATTTTAAGAATATTTGAAGTAAATAGACTCCTAGTTGCTTGCTGGCAGTGCTGAGACTTACTTCTGCAGCTTTCTGGATGTGAGCTCTGCCATCATCCGCCTTGACCCTGGGCAGGCCTGCCTTCTGCTGTGTGGTTGATCACTCTGACTCCCAGGGAAATCTTCCTGAAGGAGGAAGGCACCTCTCTTGTTGGTCCACATCTCTTCCTGCTGTCCAGTTCTTTGATCTAGCCTGCTAGTGTTCTATACCCTCCATTTGTTGCTTTCAGTGGCGCTAGTGTCTTCGTTCATTGGGAGTTTTCTTTCTCTTAAGATTCTGGAGCATCAACTGTCAAAGACTTCATCCAGGGTCAGCTTCCTGTCATGGAGGTAGAAGATTGCTTTCCTCTAGCTTGACAACTTTGCATCCCCTGCTAGATTTCTAGGCTCTTCCTCCAGTCTTAAGGGATAGTTAGCTCTTGTGCTCTTTTGTTAGGCAAGGAATATGGAAATACCTCACATTTCTAATCATTCCACGTCCTCTAAGGTGGCTCATCCAACCAGAAGAAAGGGAAACTGTAGACACATACCTTAGACATAGCGGGGCAATAATAAGCATGTAAGAGAAATAGTATTGCTTCTCTATTAGCCCTTTTCATGGCGTATAAGACAAAATAACCGCTTTTAAGGATCATGCGATTTTTATGTATTTAAGATATTCTCATTTGAGACGATCAATTCTGGGTATCAATTAAGATGTTTCAGTTGTAAGTAGCAGAGATGGACCCTGAACCACAGAGGGACATGTGAAAAGCCTAATGGAGACTCGCAGAACCAGGAGGAGGGTGAGAGATGATACTTGGAAAATGAGGGTGATCCAGAAAGACAAGCGGCAGGAGAATGGGACAGGTCCCTGATGCAGCCAGGCTGCTGCTGTGATTAAATCCAACCCTTTGTACTTGGACAAAGGTGCAAACCGTTCACATGTTCCACTGTTGACTGCAAAGGTGGAGGTCTGAGTCTGCAGAAGAAAGGCCAGGAGAGCGAGTGCCGCCAACAGGGTTGGCATTGAGAAGCCTAAGGGCTGATACACACGAGGGCCCCACCCCGCCTTGTCTGGTTCGCACGTATGTTTTCCACTTACTCAGACTTCAGGTGTATGAGAGCACCAGACACACTGTCCTTTGGTCATTTGCCAACATGGGAAGATGAAGGACCAGGCCTGTATTCATTTCTTGGACCCTGGGACCCAACATACCACAAGCAGAGTGACTTCAAACACCCCAGATTCCTTCTCCCAAGTTCTGGAGGCTGGAAGTCTGAAATCAGGCTGTGCTGGTTCATCCCGAGGGCTCTGAGGGAGACTCTGGTTCCAGTCTCTCTCCTAGCACCTTCCTGTTTCTTGATTTGTTGATGCTTCACTCAGCCCTCTGCCTCCACCTTCATGTGGTACTCTTCACGTGTATCTGAGGGAACGGCATGGAGGCTACATTTAACCTTCCATGGATGATGGTCACAGACAGAGGTTAACTACACCTCCAGTTTCCATCCCCCTTTACCCTATTCTGACACCACAGCATTCTACATCTGTGACTGGGTTCAAGAATTCACTGCAGTGGCTACACAGAACTCATATAGACAATGCTCATGATTATAGATTTTATTAGGGAAGTAAACAGTTTACAATTCAGTGGAGAAATGCTTAGGCTATAATTGTTCAGCCTGCACAGTGTCTTTTCTGCTGTGCCCACAGCAAGTTCTCTCTGCCCGACCCTTAGTCACTTGGCTTGGTCTATGTCTTGCTCAGGTAGCAATGCTCTTTTAGGGCTGCCAATAAATGCCCAAAGGGCATGCCACTTGGCTATAAGCCTCCACCCAGAGGCACTCAACTTTCTTCTGTGAGTTAGCAAACTCAGCTCTTCCAATTAAGTGCCTAGAGGCATTCTGTTCCACAAGGCAGCCCCCCACCCCAAAGGACTTCACTTTAGTTCTGAAGGCGGAGGTGTCTACCCCCATGCCTCATGCCCTGGTACCTGGTTTTGCTGCTGCTCAGCCATTTCTCAGCTCTCAAAGCTATCTCTAGATCAAGGAGGTTCAATGGATAGGAATGCTCAGGTTCCAAACGACACACTCCATTGCCAGCTTTTCTTCTTCTAGTAGTAAGAACCCTCCTTCCTTCTTCTGAAATGGCTCCTTTTACACCCAGCAGGGTGGCTGTTACCATGAACCCTGTTCACAATCACTCACAGCTGGATTGTATGTAAGCCAATCAGTATCTTTCCCCCCCTTCTGACCAAGACTCATCAAGAAAAGGAAGGTCCTTTGGGGGAGTAACAAGAGCTATGCCTAGAAGTACCATGTTAAATAATGGCCTGCGGTATAGTCTCTGTGTCTGCGTCTCTCTTTTTGTTCAATATGAGGGCAGTAGTTGTATTGAATTAGAGTGTCCACCCCAATGACTTCATCTTAACCTGGTTACAACCGATTTCCCAAATCAAAGACCAAAGATCTTATTTCAAAATCAGGTCACATTTGGATTATATATATGTACATTATATATGGCACACACACATATATATGATATAATTGAACCAATAGCTGTGCCCCTTTTTCTCCCATTTGGGGGGAGGGGCGCTGGGAACTCCCAAAGAGATTTATCGAAGAGATAAGTATACTTCCAAACTAGGACAGTGGCCCTTTTGCTGCTTGATTGCCTTTAAAAACAAAAGAAATCCTGTGCACAGTTAAATGAACATCCTCAGCTTTTTATTTATATTTAAAATAAAATCTCAAGGAGTCTCCTTAATATGGCTCTCAATATCTATAAGACCTCCCCTTTGTTTTCTTTGTTAAATACATACTTTTCTTTATAAGGCTAGCCATTGCCTTAATGCTGTTACCGCTTTATGCAGAGATCACACAGTCAGCGCTGGAGTGGATAGTCAGAATTGGATTCTGAAGATTGATGTCCTCCCAGGCTGCGGACCATCTGATTACTGGATCTCCTCTGGGCAGTGATGCTGCCTCCTTTTTTCTCCTCTCTCGACCGTCAAGCTTGCACCACAGTAATAATATTTAATAAGAGCAGCAGTAAAACGATGTCATTGCTTTTTCTGATGGTCAGAGTGGAATGCGGCTCCAAATAAAACAGGGTGATTGCCATACAGATAACACGGTTGTTTCCTTCCCTCCTTTCACCTTGGGGAAGGAGGAGGTCGTGTGCATGTTGATTGATGCTTGTCTCTCACAATGCGCAGAATAATACATTAGGCTTTCAGGTGAAACGGCAAGGGCCACCTGATCATGTATTAAACATTCGCCGGGAGCTATTTGCAGTTGTGGGTTCTGACTGGATCTTTAGCATCAGCTCTGCTGGTGCAGGATAACAGAGGAAGCCCTTGGGTCCGGGGTTGTGCTGCCTGAATCAGGTGACTTACAGATAATATTTTGGGGGAGGATGGTTAAGCACTTTACCATCTTACTCTGCCCTTTTCCCTCCTCTGTGCCTTCCCAAGATGCATCATACTACAGAGCCACATCTCAGTCACTTCCACATCCAGAAATCTAAATGTACCAAACAGAATGATGGTGGAGACATTAGTTCTGTTAGAAAGAGTGTATTATCTGTCTGTCTATCTATCTATCTATCTATCTATCTATCTATCATCCACCTATAATCTATCTATGTGTTTTTGTATGTGTAGGGGGCGGGGCTTGCTGCACAAAAAGGGCTCATATTGGATTTCTTTAAGTAAAATTCTTTGCTTAATCCAGAATACGATCAAACCCGTGTCAGCAACACATGTACGATTTCAAACAAGCCGTGTTTTCTGTCACCTGGTTTGACACCTGAGTAACAGGGCATCCCTCAGAAAAAAACTCACAGAAATCCAGTGTGGGTTCTAGGAAGTGGGTCTGGTCACCGAAGCTTAATTCCATAAACTCTCCCAGCAATGGGGGCCGTGGCCAGGGAGAGAAAACCAGCTGCGTTCTTCCCATGGCCTGGGATATTCCTGCAGGAAGTCATGTCATCGTCCTAGTCATTCGACCATGACCGTGACATTTTTCAAACTCTGCTGTGAAGAAGGTATCACATGGCTGTTTAGAATTTTCTGCCTTGGGACAAAGCATTTTAGACTTTGCACTTCTTTAAATGAAATAGATTTCATAAAAATTCAATCTCTGGATCCACTCGCTTGTAATTCAGGGGAAGAAGGCATTTTATTTTAACCTTTCAGGGACTAGTTTCTTCATCTACAAAAAAAAAAAAGAAAGCAACGAAGAAAGGAGTTTGAACAAGATAATTTCTGTTGTCTTCCAGAGCTTCTAGGCTTCCCCATCCCAGTAGCATGAGTTCTATAGTTCTGAGTTTTCCTCCCCTTTACTTTGCTTAACTCAAATTCCTACACTGAGCTACCAGACTGATTTATAATTGGACTTCTTAGTTTATAATTATGCTTACATAACGTATCTAAGAGTCCCAGTGGCAAAGTGATGACGGGTTGGGCTACAAATCACAAGGTCAACCGTTCGAAACCACTCCCTGCTCCTCAGCAGAAAGATGGAGCCTTTCGACGCCCACAGAGTCCCAGTCTTGGAAACCGACAAGGACGGTTTGTCTGGTCTGTAGAGTCTCTCTGCGTCAGAATCAACTCGATGGCAGTGATCGTTTTTTAAAGTCCGGGTCCAGATTTGGAGTCAGTTAAAGGTCTGAAGAATGGGGCAGAAGTTGTGCCTAGATACTTTAGAGAGTCTCCGTGTGGCACACATGGCTCTGGACACTGCTGGAACTGAAGGTCTCCTGGTTCCCTGCTTCTGGAACATGATGCGGTTGACAGCACTACGGAGCATGCGCAATTCAACTCGGAAACACCTGGGGTCACCATGAGGTAGCAGTGAGTTGATAGCAACCGACTTGAGAGACTCAGTGTTGCACAGTGAGTGGAACTACACCAGGAGAGCAAAACTACACCTTAGGGATGAAAACATATCGCAATACAGCATGGAGATCGCCTTGGTGAGGCTCTTCAACCAGCTCCTCAGCTCAGCATTATCCTGCAGCCCCCGTCCTCCCCCCGGTCTGCTATATTAAAGTCAGATTCTCTGGTCACTCGGGACTTGTCAGCTATGGGCTCCAGGGAATTAGAGCTTGTGATATACCTTGCGACACTCAGCCCCGAATCCTGAAAATGCCTTTTAGCTAAAGGGCAACGAATAGAGGCTTTTCTACAGAGCTTGGGTTTGGGCTTTTGTCTGAGCCAACGGTGTTCCTATCTGTCTTCCTCTGACAAGGACTTCAGGACCGAGCTGAAGTCATTAATTTGGTTTAGAGACAGAGCAGAAGAATGATTAACAGTGCATGCTTGGGTTTGCCCTAGCTCCACCATTCCCTAGCCTCAGAGTCTTAGGCAAGATACTTAACCTTTCTAAGCCCCAATTTCCTCTTCTGCAACTTGGCTTAAAAGATGCAGTACCCTACTGTCTGTAATGGGCTTCACAGTGCAAGGACGTGGAGAAAGTGCAGGGTTTGTAGTGTGAGTGGTTTTGGGTTTTAGCATAGCCACTAATATTGCTAAATGCCAACTTTTGAAAGATGATGGTGTTGTCAGGTGGCATTGTGTCTGTTTCAACTCATTAGAGTCCTATGTTCAACGAAATGAAGCGCTGCCTGGTTTTGCACCGTTCTCACAATCGTTCTGTCGGAGCCCATTGTGGCAGATACTGTGTCAGTCCCTCTCTTCGAGAGTCTCTACCAAACACGATGGGGCTGGTTCCTCCTGGTTCCAAAGGAGGTGAGACGAAGCCTTTACATCCTCAGTTCTAAAGTTCATTCTGGCAATCCTCCATCCAAGACAGATTTGTTTGTTCTTCTGGCAGGCCATGATATATCCTATTGTGGTAGTTACATCATTTCATGTCAGCTTGAAAAATTATAGGATTCTGGGGGGGCGGGGGGGGGGAGTCTAGCCTGTCAATCAGGTCACAGCCTAGATTGATGCCACCATGTGGGCATAGCCTTCTCATGAGGGTTCTGGAACTTCCTCTCCCTCTCTGGAGACAGAAAACACACTCTCTTCTGCTTCCTAGTCCTTCATATGACAAGCAAAATGAAGCCACGCTGATAAAAGCCAGAGCCCTGAAGATACTTCTACCACCATTGGACATAAGGACTTTCTGCTCACTGCCCTGTGATTTTCCTGCATTCAGCATCATTGTATGTGCTGTGTGAGTCTGAAGGGGAATCTATGGGCTAATATTGTTATGGACTTGATCTGGACTGAGCTGGGATGTTTATTGATGCATGATGTGTTCTTGATGTAAAGTTCTGTCGTACCTGTATGCGAGTGTCTCTGGATTCAGTTCTCTAGTCAACACAGCCTACTACACCCTAAATATCTCCAGTTAAATATGTATGCACAGGGTTTGATCAGATGTTTAGTTTCTAGAAGTGGATCCTTTTGTTCTAAGGAAGGCATTGACAAAATCTAAATCTATGAAGTAGATATAATTGATACAAAGCAGAACTTCTTTAGCTGAAGAAGCGCATGCTCATCTAGTCACCCTTTTTTCTCTGGAGTAGACATACACATTTGAGGACGTCCATTTGAATATAGATTTAGACCAGGGCCATTTGTGCCTCCCCTCAGCCTCTATCAACAGCAATTAGAGCAGGGGCAGCACAAACGCTTGTGTGCAATGTCAAAGTCAGGCCATGATATTCCCTTTTCCATTTCTCTGAGAGCCCCACGGCCATGTTAATGCCAGCATTTTTGGCATAGTGAATTAGATCATGTCTGAAAACAATGTTAAGCTTTCAAAGGTCTGTTTTAGGGACAAAGGCCCTTGTTCGCTTTAATTTCTGGCTTGCTTTATGTGAGATGACATTCTAAACCCACTACTTAAAAATAGGTCACACCCTTGTGCAATCTTAAGATAAGAGGGGAGCAGTGATTTAGCCATAAAGGAAAACATGGACTCTGATTAATTGGGAAGAGAGATCTGAAAATGTGAGTGATTCTGAAAGGTAACAAGGAGGAGAGAGAGGGGGTGGGCAGCAACTCTGTGAAGTGGAGTTAAAAGCTAGTCTGTCAGATCCTCCTGGAAATTGAAAGTTCTTTGCTGTGGTCTGAGATAGACCCTTACTGTCATCTCTCTGCTTCAGTATGGCTATTCCAATAATGGGAGGCAAGAAGGCCTGATTGTGTCCTGCACAGGTGTGGCGATGGACTTGAATTTGGCCCCCATTTCTTCCACAGTACCCGGGAAGATTCTGGAATTTATTTGAGCTAAATGGGAATAAAATGCCTATCTCAAAGCTTGTCTAAGTAAAGATTATATAGATCATACATGGACAGTACTCTTTGCACCGTGCCTGATACATGACAAATGGTACTTTAGCGAAAGCTATTCCAGGCATTGTCAGTATGTATTTTTTATTATTCATGCTAAATTTGTTTACATCGATGACTTATCAGTCCATCTACACCCACGGCCTGGAGCTGGGGGGCTAACATCCTCAAGAATCTAAGATTTTAGAGGTAATATCTTCCCACAGCTGGAAAACTTGAAGCTAGAAAAATTTTTGATTTGTTCAGAGGTATTCTTGGCGTGTGTATTACTGATGCCTTCACTGCAGGCACCTCTGCTGTTAAGAGGTTTCATGTGAGGAGCAGAGCTTTGTCATTCTCTCCTCTTCTAATACCAATTCCTATTCCACAACCCCTCTCTGGACAGTTCTACTCACAGTCTCTGCTTGTCACCATCATTATTAGACTGCTGTTAATTAGGGAGTCTTGGTCGCCTGGGAGTTAAAGTGTCAGAAGCTGACTGAAAGTTCGGGGGTTCCTACCAGGTGCTGCGTAGGAGAAAGAGGAGGTAGTTTGTGGCCATAAAGAGTTGCCGCATTGGAAACCCTAGGCGGCAGTCGGCTCCATCTCTGTAGGGTAGCTATAAGTGAGAATTGATTCAATGTCAGCATTTTTCTCTTTCTCTCAGTTTCATTACTGACTACCCAAGTTATCCTCTTCAGACAATACAAGACAAAGACAAGGCAAAGTGCCTGCAAAGGCAAAGGGCTGACAACGAGGAGCGTTGAATCAGGGGGCATCTATCATGTCATAGACACTCTTTTAGGTATTGGAGATCCAGCCCTGAGCAAAACCAACAGCAAACCCAGTTTTCATGGCTCTGTCCTGCCAAACTTTCCTAGGACCGCTGCCCAAAGGATCTGGCAGACGTCCAGTTAACCATCAGAGAAGGGAAAGTCAACAAGAAAAGTGACATGATACATGTGTCTTGTGCTTTTAAAATGCATGCACACATTCTTTGCCATTCCTTGTACACACGATGGCACAGAAAAGGGTCCAGGTGACGATGCATGCCTTCCGAGCCTGACTCACACCAAAAGATGCAGCGCCTGTCTCACGAGCCCCAAGGACCAAGTTAAAATACAGATCCAGCCACCCTAAAGCCACCATGCTGGGCAGATGGCATTGTGAGACCAGACAGAGACAGAGGAGAGAAATCCTGAGGAACTCTGGCTGTCTCGGGTCCCAGCCCACGAGCCAGACCGCGGCAGATGTGATGGATAGACAAACATTCCACTGTGGTGTGATCAAATTACAGCGCAGTGAGTGGGACACTAAAGGATGTGGAGTCTTGCCAGACTCATGGCGACCTCAGGCCCAGGGGACAAAGGTTGTCCAGTTCTCCATCCTCTCCACCATCCGTTAGACAGTTGTGATCCACAGACTTTTCATTGGGTGATTTTCAGAAGTAAATCACCGGGTCTTTCTTCCTTGTCCATTTTAGTCCGGCAGCGCCGCTGAAACCTGCTTAGCAGCATAGCAACACATAAGTCTCCCCTGATGGGTGAGTGGTGGCTGCACTGGGAGAGGAGTGGCATTGGGGGTGCATTGAAATGAACTGCCCTTTCTACCATAGTCAGGAGCAGAACAGATGTTTTTAAAGCTCTTAACTTAGGAGATGATCTGTTATGCAGCCCTAGTAACTGGAATAGTGCCTCAAAAGAAGATGATATGAATATCAAAGGATTGATAGAGACCCATGAGAATACTGAAGCAATCTGAATATTTTCATAAAAATAACCTTCTTTCTGATCATGCTGTGAAAGTCAAACAGGAATTGATGGATGTTAAATTGGCTTGTCATTCAATTCTTTCTGAGAGATCTAAATGGGGGAGGAGGGGAGCTCACGTCAAAACTTGATGTTCAAAGATGTTTGCAATGGACATTTTGTTAACTATGAGGAAGCATCAATAAGTTCATGGAAAAACTCCATTGTCTTTTCATGCTATTTTTCCCCATGGATTTTTGAAGCCCATTTGTATAAGATACAATGTAGAGGTTCTCTGAGTTTATAATTTTCTCTTTCTTATAAAACCCCAATCAAACTCTTCCCACCCAACATTGTCTTCTCTTTGTCTGGGCCCCAGGTCAAGTGGAGTTTCATTCAGCAGCTTTTCCTCTCCACCTACTGCTGTGGATTAGATTGTGTGTTGAAATATATGTTCAAAATCTGTGTTGGAATCCTCGTCCCCAAAACCTATGGGTGTGATCTGGGAATAGAGTTATTTATTTATTTTATTCTGCTAATGAGGCCCACAGAAGAATTGGGGCAGTTGAAGTAGGATGCTGTCAAAGAATATTGAAAATGCCATGGACTGTTAAAGGAACAAACCAATTTCTCTTGGAGGAAGTACAGACAGCATACTCCTTTGAAGCAAGGATGGTGGGACTTTGTCTTATATCCTTCGGGTAGGTTCTTAGGTGAGACTGATTCCCGGAAAAAGGCATCATACTTGGTAAAGTAGAGGGGCATCGAAAAAAAGAAAGTCCCTAAAGGAGGCTGCAGCAATGGGCTCAAAGAAAACCATGGGAGGAAGGTGAAGGTTAGGCAGTATTCCGTTCGGTTGCACACTGGGTCACTGAGTTGGAAGCAACCTGAAAGCATTTCATCAAAACAGCCACCAGGCTATTAGTACAGAAAACAAAACAAAGCGTAGCCACTGCCACGGATTGGATTCTAATTTGTAGATAGGTGGCCTCTAGAGGATTTCTCAGACTGCAGATTTTTTTTTGGGGGGGGGGGAGTAGGTGGAGGTGAGGCCAGGCTGTCTCATCTTTCTCCCATGGACCGGCTGATGGGTTCGAGTTACTGACCCTGCTTGTGGTTAGCAGCCAGTGCATGCCCCTAGGGCTCCACTCTGCCCCATCAAGGCACTTCTCCTTTATAAGGAGCATCCTGGACACCCAGAAGGAGCACTCGTGGTATTGGCTGCTACCTGGAAGACAGGTGGTTGAACCATGGGTGAAAGACCTGGGCTTCTGTTCCATAAACCTGATGCCCAGAAAATGCCATGAGGCAGTTCTTCTCTGTCCCACAGAGTCAGAATGGACCCAAAAGCCAATAGCAACAATAGACACCGAGTAAAACAAGACCAAAAGGGACAAGACAGATGCCAGTGGGAGTTTGTCAAGAGTCAAGGAATGCTAGGATTAAGGAAGCTGAAAGAGCCAGTTGGCGTGGGAGGGTGGTGGTGGTGGTGGTGGTGGTGGTGGGGGTGGGGGTAGGCTGTTTCTCAACAGGCAGCCTTCAGAGAGCCTTTCTCTGCTGCCTGAGCCTTGCATTGGGAGAACATACATTTCTGTCTTTCAAAGCCACCCATGTGTGATATTTCTGTGATGGTAGTATGAAGGACATGGGGTAGCATTCTGTTGACCAGGAGTCTCATGCTTTCTTCTGGTAAACTCAAGGGCATGTGTGAAGCACACACTGTCCTGTGATCAGCCCCGAATATGCTTCGTACACCCTTATGAGGAGGAAGAAGCACCCTTCCCACCGACATGAAGCATGCCCATTGTTTGTGCAACATCTTTCCAGAGTGTGCTACCCCACCACAAAGTCCTTCCTGAGGTCCCTGGACCCAAGACTTTCCCTTCGGAAGCAGTTACAAGGGCCATGGCTCACAGACTCACAAAATCCATGGTTCATTAGAACACGCATTCACTTTGGAAAACAAGCCACCTGGCTATATCGGGGAGGGCACCACATGGAGGAAGCAAACGGGTCAACCACTTAAGTTTAGGAACTGTGCTGCCTAGAATGTTCGTTTTGCAATCTTGGTCCCTTAGGATGGACCTGGCATTTTTGTATTGACTGCTTTCCGTGCTAATATAGTTAGGTAGAAGAGAGACTTTTGAAAGAATGTGGAATGTAGCTGAGGGAGAATGCATTAGACTGGCTGCTTTTCCTTGCCTCTGGGCATGGTTTTCTCCTTGAAGGTTAGAGCCAAGGGGATTCTTTATCTTCCAACATTTTCATTTAGGGCAATCAAACACCACAATTTGCAGTCTTCTGCTTTAGGGAATCTCTGACTTCAATAAAGAGCATGGTATTTTATTATTTCCTCGGGTTGCTTTTCAGAACTTTGGGGGAAAAAAATCACCCAAACAGTTCTCCAGACTGGACACTATAATGGGGCAGAACAGGTCACTGGAGCCTACTTATATGTAGGAAAGTAATTTTCATTGTCCGGGATACATGTAGTATTCTTACTTGGGTTTTGTAGAAATCTCTCTGTAAGCAGCCAGTACTTCTTTTCTATGCAGGACACACAGAAGGGCTGTGGCAAATGAGAGGAATTGTCCATTATTGATAAGCAGGGGGTTCTGGAATTCTATTACAAGCTCTTATTGGCCAGCACGAACTTGATCTACCCATGATGAGATTCCCCCTCCTACCACTCCACCCCACCCCATTTCCAAGCCAAATCTACATCTGAAATCCTTTAGGGGTGACTATAAAGTCTGGGGCACCCAAAGGTGGTGTCAAGGGGCGCAGCTGTAGCTTGGGATCACTAGCAAACACATGACTTTGCTTAAGTCACTACACCGGCCATGTCTCAGATTTCTCCTCTCTCAATTGTGTGTCTGTTAATTGTACTATGGTAGCTTGTGTGTTGTTATGATTCTAACAGCTGCATCTTCAAACACCAGCAGAATCCCGTCGTGTGGACAGGTTTCAGCACTGCTTCTAGGCTAAGGCAGATGAGGAAGAAAGGACTGGAGATCTACTTCTGACAATTAGACATTGAAAACCCTCTGCAGCCCCACAGTCATTCCCAGTAGTTGAACTGAAAGGTAACCATGAACTCAAGCATGCCAGTGGTCAGGATGATGACATGGGACAGGATGGTATTTTGTTCTGTTAGAGATGGAGTGGCCATGGGCTTGGGACCCACTTGGTGGTGGTTAATATTAAGGGAAGTTCCATTCCGTCCTATAGGGTTGCTGAGTTGGAATCATTGACCCTCAACAATGCCAGCTTGAGAGTAAGTAATAAGTACCTTGCTGCTAGGATCAGAGATTGACTGTACCTGACAGAGGGTAGACACTCCACCAGTGTTAATTAGAACCTAGGCATTCTGCTGAGGCTTGATCATTCACATCCCATCACAGGAGCACTCTGTAGATTCCATGTGTGTAACAGGGAACCTGTGAGGCCCGAGACAAATGACTCTTCATTTCCACTTTGAGGTGAAGGGGAATGTCAGTAGAGAAGCTCAAGAGAGGTCCTGGATAATTAGTCATTGAAGTGATCTTTGTAACCACGGGGATTGACGTCGATGGAAGCCTTTCCAGGCTATAGAGACTGGGAGGAAGGACAGATGTTCTCATCACACCTGTGGATTCGATGCTTATTCCTGAACAGAAGAGGCCATCATTGTCATTTCTTAGCAGGGTGTCATTTAGTCTTGGGCTGATGGCAGTTTGGTGGCCCTCACCTCCACTTAGCCCTGGCAGATGCTTTGGATACTCCCTTGTGGATGCTCCCTTTAACAGTTTGCCGGAAGTGGTTCTGTGTCAAGTCTATTCTGTCAAGTCCAAGCTGGTTGATCAGCACGTGTCCGGGTAGTAGCAGTGAGGCCAATGTGCTGAGCAGGACAACTGTTCAGGAGACCCAGCTTGGGACAATTTCAAGTGATTGAGTGCAAAAAGCAGGTGTGTGTGCACAACCAATGCGGCATCTGCCCTTGGCAAGATGGTTTGAAATATGAGTAGACTCTCCACCCACCTGGTATATACTTCAGGGATTAGTTGATAGGGATTTATGAGACTGGTGCAGTAGAGGGAGAGGAAATGAAAGTTCAGTCAGTTGGAGGGAAATTAAAACGAGGTAGGTGTCCATTGCATCCACTGGAGGGAACCCAGAGCTCTCTCATGGCTTTGGAACCTCTCTCTGACGTCATCTCTCTCTTTAGCCCTTTGTCTCCCGGTGTGTCTCAGCCTGGGCCTCCCCATGTCTCATCGTCTGTGTCCATCTCTCCATTGCTCTCCTCCTTTTCCTGTCATTTGTTCTCTCATTTCCTCTCTATCTTTGTGTGTTTATATCTTTTTGTCAGAGGAGGGACATGTTCTTGATCAGTCCATTCTTCATGACACTGGGCAAAGGTGAAAGAGTAAAATCAGTCCCCGCACCAATGATCTAGACAACAGTTGGAATCCCTGCGCGCCCACCTTCTCCTACTGGCAGAGTGCTTCATAAATTTCACAGCACTTTGCTAGATGAGGGGTTTTTGAAAGTTCATGGGAATTGGGGGCTTGACCGCTCAAGGACAGTCCTGCAAAGCGCACCCATTGGTCTCTCCTCATCCAGAGGGAAGGAGAATGAGGAAGGCCAAAAGACACATGGCAATGATGAGTCCAGTGGATTAGCAGATCCTAGAAGCACCATTCTCTACAACCCCAAGGCCAGAGCTTAATAGCGTCCAGCTGTCACGACCACAACTGTTCTCAAAAAACATCACATTTGAAGGTTCTGGACAGAACAGAGTGGGAGAAATGTGTGGAGCAAAACTCAAGAGCAGTGTTGAAGCCAGAGTCTTGTTTCCATCCAGGATTTCATCTCCTACCATGAACTCTCCTTAGCATCCAGGGTAGATGTTTTACTTACAGGACAGAGTTGTCGTTTGTGAGTATAAAAGGGGACAACTCACACCAAAATATCTGTGCCCACACGGCAAATACTCAAGAATGGTTATTTTGTTCTGTCTTGGTTGGATAGTGGTTAAGTAATTGACTGCTAACCAAAGGGTCAATAGTTCAAACCCACAATTTGAAACAAGAGATGTTTCTTTAAAGACCTCAGCCTTGAGAATCCCGTAGGACCGGGTACCCTGTCTTATGGAGTTGTTGTGAGTCAGAATGTCTTTGACCCTCATAGACTTGGTTTAGATACTCCCCTCACAGATTGCCCCCGCCTCGCCCCCCAACCTACTGGTCATTGTCTAGGATCATCAAATATCATATATATTTTTTGGGCATCACTGCCCTTTGGGCATCACTGGTGGTGGGAGTAGGAGGCCCAGCCTTTGCTCCGTGGTGCTGGAATTGAACCTCCATCCCAGTGGGCCGCAGTCCCACACACAACCACTACGCCACCGGGGCTCAGCCCCAGATATCATATTTATGGAATGTTTCTATCAGTCAGGTCCTGTGGCAAGTCCTGGGAAAATCAAAGCAAACGAATTCATCACTGTCTCAAAGATCTTCTTGTCTAGGTGTGGGCACACTACCGCGCTCATTAGAAGGCTCAATACCCTGTGATGTGTGTTGAGATGGGGAAAATGGGTCAGAATTCAGGATGAGAGACTGGACCAAGGTTCTCCAACTCAGAAACCTCCTGTTTAACTCAAACCAAATGAAACTCCCTGCCATCAAGTCGATTCTGACTCATACAGCCCTGGAACACAGGGTAGACATGCTTCTATGGGTTTCCGTGATTGTGACTCTTTATTGGGTTAGAGAGGCTCATATGTCTACCTTGGTGCAGCTGGTGGTTTTGAACTGCTGAACTTGCAGCTGGCAGCCCAGTGTGTAAACATTCTACTATCAGGGCTCCTGTTGCCCTTTGATGTATCAGATGCAACAAGATCTATTATTGGATTTTTTGTTGGTAGCTATTGTCGAGTTGGATTCTGACACAAAAGGATTGCTTGTAAGTATAAAGTAAGCCAACTCACACTGACAGGGAAAGGACATGCTGTCTTGTCTTGTGTTGGGTTGTAGATGGGACCGTTGTGGTCCAAAGGGCTTTCACCAACAGCTTATTGGAAGTAAATTTCCAGGTCTTTCTTCCTAGTTCCCTCAAGTCTGGGTGCTCTGCGGACACCTGCTTGGCATCAGAGCAACAGGTGAGCCTCCACTGAAAGATGAGTGGTGGTTGTGCCTGAGGTCCACCATCCAGGAATCCAGCCTGCTTTCTCCCATGGAAGGCGAAGTCTCTACCACTGCACTTTAACTACCTGCTTGGAACCATGATCACTGCACTTTAACTACCTGCTTGGAAGTTCATTCTGACTCCTGGAGACCCCGCCTGTGCCAGGCTGATGAGACAGGAATCCCGGTGAGAAGAAGACAGAGTCAAATGTGCAGATCAATCTCGTGGGTCAAAAGCCAGACCTTGTGAGATAGAAACCACCACCTTCCTGGAGCTTACAGCATTAGTAAAAATGGACGCTAATCCTCCCCAGCCACTTTGTTTCATCTTCTGTGACTGCCCTTCACCACCAGGCACTGTTTGAGCAACAGGGGGAGAGTAAGCAGGGCCAACAGCTCCAAAGGGCCTCTCACGAGTGCAGAAAGCCAAGGCAGGCCCACTCACGCTACATGGAAGTGATAAAAGGCATCTTCAATGGGTCAGTGTCTCCCAGCTTCAGTTCCATAAGCCTCTCTCCTCACCATGGTGTGTACAGGCAGACATGGCAGGATCGAGAATAAAATAAAATAAAACAAAAGAATGGCTTGTTTTCAGGAGGCAGGTCCTGTTTCCTGTGGGCAGAGCATCACTTGTGCTGGCTGCAGAGAGTTTTGGTACAGAGACTGGAAGTGAGAGGTGCAGCATGTCCTTGGCTTGACTTTTGGTATGGTCCAAAACACAGCACTGTGCTTCCATTCTCTTTGTTGGGAACAAGAAGATTTTTCTCGAAGCTTCAGCTGGCTGTTTTAAAAGAAGTGATTGTTCCTGGGAATATGTCCTCAGTGATCAGGCGAGGTCTTGGAAGGAAAGGCACTGTTGACTTGGTTTCCACCAAGCCCGAGGGCCACGTTGGGCAGACACGATCCAGAACATCATTCCTAGGCAGTGGAGCAGAGCGGTTGAAAACACAGTGGGGCCAGATGCCTGGATCCGACCCTTTTGGCTCTACCATTCACATGTGTTTGCAGGTCACGACCTTGACCTTTCTGCCTCAGTTTCCTCATTTGTAAAATGGAGATAGGATACCTCTTGTCTCAGGGAGGTTTTAACCCCAACCGAACTCACTGTCATTGAGCTGATCCTGTTGATTCTTCAAAGTGCTCAAAGCAGTTGGCGACCCTGGTGGTCGTGATTCTTACCTGCCTTCAGCTCCTGGCGCATAGAGACCCATGTGTGCTGGAATCGAACATCACCTGTGCTATTCCAATATTCTCCAATGGAGATCCACAGGATTTTCATCGACTAGCCCACCCCCGTGTCGTTCTAGTCATGATGTGTCAAGGTTGCCAGAAGCTCAGCCACCAGAGTTTTCATTCGCCAGCACTGTTACCCATAGCAGATAGAGTCCAGCCTAAGATCTATTAGGTGGTCTATTTTTGAAAGCTCATCAGAGCAGGTCCTATGGACTAAAGCAGCATTTGCTTGATTCAGAGAACCTTGATTAGAAGGTACTTCATACATAGGACTTCTATCCATGGGCTCAGGCAGGCTCACAAGGATAGAGAAAGCCCCCCAAAATTTGGTTCTCTTGGACGTGGGGTCACCACGAATCACAACCAACTCCAAGGCAAACCAACTCCACCTGCGACAGCACCCAGAACAGTGCCATGGTCCCTGTCACCTTACCGACCGACACCATTCTCACCCATCGTCATCAGCATGGCATTGCTATCAGCATTCATTCAGCGTGCGTGGTCTCTTTTACAATTCTGATACAGTGACCCACATACTCCACCTGTCCCACTCTGTATTTCCCTGGGAACGGGCAATTTTGCATCACCCCCTGATTTCAGCCTGTTTATCCACCGATTTTTTTATGGACTCAATTACTGTCTCCCTGGGCACCATCCGCACACACCAAGTTAATGGCATGTTGTTTGCTGAGTGAGGCTTTTTCCCCACCTTGCTTCAGTCCGTGGAAGTCTCTTGAGCTCCCTCTTGACATAAAGAGCTCAGGTGTAATGCTATTAACGCTCCCAGTGGGTTTCCAACGTACCTCGGTTTTGTGACTACAACTGCTTTTAAGCAATTTCAGAATGTATTAGCCCGAGGCCTTTACTCAGGCAGGAAGACTTAGCATTAATTAATTAATGCTCCTGATCTGAGGTCATTTGGAGCCTTTACTTGTACATTTACCTTCCCTGGTGCTTGTCAGGATGTGTGAACTCTCACTGGTATGGCTCCTCAAACCCAGCCTTTGCCTGCGGGGCGAGTCCCATTCGCAGTGGCTGATAGTACTGAGGAGAATGGCCTCGCAGGCTTGCCAAGGCTTGACAGAAAAAGAGTCCCGTGTTTCTCCACCCTGTCTCCCTGAGAGGGAGGCTGGTGGATTCAAACTGCTTTTTTTTTTAATCAGCATCCACATGTTTTAACAGCCACCACTTGGGCTCCCTGTAAGAGTTCCCTGACTGCCTCAAGTCTTTTCTGAAGACAAGCAGATTAAATAAAAATTGAACAATAGCCCCAAATCTTCCCTGCTTCTGTTATGGGTCAGACTGCGTTCCTTGCAAAGTTCTGTCGGCGTCCTAATTCTGGTACTTGTAAACCTACTGTTAGAAATGAGAGTTGTCTCAGGTGAGATCACTCTGGTGAAGGCAGGATTCAAAATCTAGCCCTTCAGAATGGTATCTTATGAAACAGGAAAAGAGACCTGGAAAGACTGGTAGTGGAAATGTGAAGCTCACTGAGTGGGGGTGGGGGTTGGGCCGGGGGTGGGGTGGGGGGAGATTCTTGCACGGATAGTTCTACAGCTGCCATGTGCAGACAGAGGCAAATGAATCTAGATGCTTGGAAAACTGTAGGTCGTTGACAGCACCTAAACTGCAAAAGACAAAGAGGTCTTTCCAGCTCCTAGAAATGTAAGAAAAAAATCTTTGCTCCCTAAGTCCCCAGGCCATGGCTGTGAACACTACCTATATTTTACTGATTCTCTAACCTTCAGACTTACAGGCAGGGCCCCAAAATCAAGGGTCTCTGTTCTGCCCCTCAGGGAAAATGACTTGCTGAGGGGGCGCACTGGTGCCTAAGCCCACTTCAGCGCTGGGATGGCCACATCAGAGGCAGCAGCGTGACAAGCTGTTATCACACCTTTATTCACCTTCAGGTTGCCTCTGCTGCTTGAGTTTCAGGCTTCATTTTGTTTGCAACCTCTAAGTTTGATTGGCATATTACTCACATTGTAAAATTCTATGGTTTAAACATATTAAAAAGAATTGGACAATCTTCACCATAATCAATTTTAGAACCTTTTCTTTATTCTGGTACTAATCACTTTTAGAACCCGTTTCTCACCAGTCTCTCCTCCCATAATTTTAAGAAACTATTAATAGTAACCAGTAACTGTGTCTACAACTTTACCTACCTTGAATTTCGTATGAAGATAAACATACTCAAACCAAAACAAAGACAAACCACACACACACACACACACACACACACGCACTCGCACACAAAGCTCCAACAACCATAATAAAATAAAGCCTAGTGACCCCTGTGGGTTTGCGACATTATCATAAATGTTAATTATGATAGGAATAATAGCTAATATGTATACCAAACTTCTAGATGATATCCTACATATTAACTTATTTCCTTATTGGGACAGCATTTGATAGGTATTTTTTCAGTTTGTGTTTCCAGAAAAGCCTACATTTCATGGAAGAGATGAGGGAAGAGCAGGAAGGGAATAGGACAGAGGGCGGCCAGGCAGTTAGGATGGCGTACTAACTGGAGATTAACTGAGGACCTGGGCCTCGAAATGGCTCATGGACTCGGCTATTTATGGGGAGTGTGAGTTCTTCGAGAAGTGCCTTGGAAGAAAAGTCTGGTGATTTGTTTCCTAAAAAAAAAAAAAAGCAACTATTCAAGATCCTCTGAAACACACATGCATTGGATTTGTCTCCATGGCAACATTCTTAGTGAGTTGGAGTAATGGATACTCTGGGAGCAGTTTCATTCTACGGTGGAGGTGAGACCTCAGGGCAACGATTGATAATGTTCTCTAACACAAAATGGCAATGAGGTCTCTAAAGTGAACCAGAGGCATAGATAAACCAGAGATGCACGCATGGATTTTGGGCGTGCATTTAATTCTAGTCCCAGTTGAAGAACAATTACTTCTTATGACAGGTCCCTGCTTGATGCTTGGTCTCATGAAGAGATCACTGATGATATCGGTGCTCTAGCAAAGTGTGGTGAAGAAGTTAGATGATGCCTGGCTATCAGAAAGAATCACATCTATGATCTTAAAGGATTATTTTCAAACAAGCAGCCATCTCCATGAGGGGTCATCATGGTTAGCAGTGCACTAGCCGGAGCAAGCCCAAACTCTAAACTTTGGGTTTTTTCCCATTGAGTCAATGCTCACTACACCACCAGGGCTGGCTCCTTGGTGTAAGTCAAAGATTTTTAATAATATAATCCAATCGAAAGAAGAAAATGGCATCAGACTTAAAATTATAAATACTTGGTTTGCAGGAAGTATGGATGGCAGAGGATGTCCAAAATCCATTTTCAGGGTCTACCATGGATTTAGCCAGAGGGTGAATCCCCTCTGATCACAGGTGAGGGCTGTGTACAGCTCTGCTATCAGACAGAGAGCATTGTAAAGTCAATGTGCTGGCGGACATATTTATGTAGAAATGTAATATCTTATCATTGGTTCGCCTTTTAGACAAATTTTAAAAGCTTTTTCAGTTTAAAAAGAAAGTGAAGGGGAAAATACACATGGTTTAAACCCTCTGGGCGTCCCCTCTGACCATGGATCAGGGATATGACGAGGCTTGCTAACATGCAGAATGCACTGGAAAGTGAATTGTGGCAGATGTCGTGAGGTTAAACTTTAACACCCTATTGTTTGATCTCGCTCATGATCCATTTAAATTTGTTCTAGTTTTTAATGTTTCCTTCCTTCTCTTTGACATATTTTCTAATGTTTTACTTTGTTATTCATATTAGTTTGTTTTAAAATGCTTTTCTGTATATGAAATCCAAGGCAGGTAAATCTACAGACAGTTACTGGCTTAATGGTTCCTGGGAGGGTTGGTTAGGGAGGTTAAGTAGAAATGGGAAGCTAATAACGATGCGTCAAGAATGAAGAAAATATTCTAAAACTGTTTGCGTTGATGATTGTACAGCTGTTTTTGATGTGACTTAACTATTGAATTGTGTGATAGGTGAAGCATATGCCAACAATACTGTTGGAAAAAATTAGAAATAAACTGGGGAATTCTGGAAATCAATGCAGAACATGTATGTCTCACTTTTGTCACAGCAGGGGGAAGAAGGGTTGGGGAATTCGTTTCAGCTACTGATTGAAGCCTTCTCTTGGGAGCATTAATTCTTTGGAAATCTGGTTTATCTGCAAACAGGCAGAATGGGGCTTGCTGCCAGAAAGGAGATTCTTAGGTCACTGAAGGTTGGTCTGTCTTGCACCGTGATGGCAAGACCTAAGTGGGTATGGGCAGTGTCAGCTGCTGCCGTTCTCCCACTGTCTCAGCTTAAGAGAAGAAACCTAAAGCACAGGGACTGGGTGACTTGCCAGGGTCACCAGGCTAGTGTGATAGATAAGGTTTTGCGTCAATTTGGCTGGGCCAGGATTTTTAATTGTTTGCAGGTAAGACCAGTCATCTTCCACGATGTGGTCATCTCATGGGTGTGGTCTGCTTTCAATATAGATAGATACTTTGGAAAAGGGAGCTTTCTTTTTGCTGGATCTGGATCCTGCATCTCTCTCATCATCTAAACTTCAGCTCTTTGGACTCAAGCCAGCAGTCTGCTTTAGTATCCGCTGTCCTGGATGTTTCCAGCAGCCTGCCACCTTCTCGGCTAGCCTTGGATTCATTCACCTCTGCAACCCAAAGACTGCCCTCTGGTGTGTTCATCTTGGGATTCTCTGCCCTTGAAGCTCTGTGAGTGAGTCAAGAGAAGACCACAGCCTGACATCTGATGGCAGACTTGACGCTTGTCTGCTTCTACAGCTTGCAAACCATTTCCTTGATGTAAGCCTCTCGCTAAATATATGTAAGTGTCACTGTTTGGAGCCTTTCTAGATAACCCAGCCCGAGACTGCTTGTAAGTGGTAATAGTCACTTCCTGGTTGTTCAGATTTCCAGCTGCCGTTCAGGGATGCAATGAATGTGCTATTAAAGGGAAGGGAGCAAGATGGAAGCTAGCACACACACACACATATCCTGGCCATTCTTGCCTTTTTCCCTTTTCTCTCTTCTCCCACTTCCCTTCATAGACACCACCAAACACTTTAAAGTATGTTCTCTGAACTGCTTAATAAATGTTCCATTTCATCCATACACAGGTGTAATTGGGAGGTGAAATTGAGTTGATTCAAACTCACTGTGACCCTGTAGGAAAGAGTAGAATTACTCTTTAGACTTTTCAAGAGAGTAATTCCTTATGGGAGCAGACAGCCTTCCCTTTCTCCCACAGAGCAGTTGGTGGGCCTTCTACATAATCCACAGGGCCAACAGTGAGTTACAGTGACATCAGTATCTCTGTTTTACAGGCAAGGTGACTATGACATCAGAGAGATTGAGTCACTTGCCCCCAAACGCAGAGTAGCTAAGTAGTGGAGGTAGGGTACAAACTCAGGGTGTCTGATTCCTTCCTCGAAGCAGTTAACCCCCAACCTTTAGAACAGACATATATTTCAACACAATCTTAGGTACCAATGGAATAGACTACAGTGGAGACATGATACATAGGAATATGATACACAGGAGGAACACAATATCGTGCCTCATCAGATCAATAGGCAACAAAGAAATTTTATGCATGAAAATATATTCTTTGAATATCCTCTCCAATTTGGGGTACTGAGACGGTGAGGGTTTTAGTCAATTTGACTGGG
>PVJH01013817.1:9463-59083 GCA_004026705.1 Nesogale talazaci
TGAGATAGCGTAGCTGCTCTGATTCCGAACACACAGTCTCCAACCCCTTCTCGTGGTCTCGGGCTGACACCACGCAGACGCTGAGTTCACATGAAGCACAAGCCGGGGAAGGATGAGGTGTGCCCGGCCTGCACCTGGGACAGCCCTCAGGACACGAAGACCCCGTCCCAGCCCTGCTGCTGCGCCCCATCTGGGAGGACCGCTCAGCTTCTGTTTTTGCCTATTGGCTTGTGTTCAGTACTTACACCCCCATTTCTCTGTGCCCGTCCACAATCTCCCAAACATGGCCACTGTAGGTAATGTTAATCTCAATTCCGGTGACAATCAATAGGCACAAAGGCTTCACCGAAGCAACCGTCTCCGTGTGTTTAATTCACCGGTCCCGATCCCCTTCTTCGTGTTGTTTCGACCTTTGGCACCATCCCCTACTCAATTATCCTGTGACTGTTGATCACCTCAGTGGCCCAGAGGGCAGGCCCACTGCCCCTCTCCTCCTCCTTCCTGGTGACGCAAATGCCCTTTGATTTCTTTATTGGCTACTAGGTGTAAGTGAGCAACTGTGCTGACTGTCCTTTTGCGCCAGACGTGTTTCACGCAGCGTGATGCTGAGGGGGCCTGCGCGTGGTGCTGTGTCTGGGGACTCTCGGTCTCCCGTGGTTGTGGGGCAGGCCCTCATGAGACTGGACCTCTGTTGATTGGCTGGCTGCAGATGGGCCCTCCCGCGGTTCCCCCCTCGTGCAAGGGGTGCTGTGTGAACTGTGGTGTAATGCTAGACAGTTTGGCATGACTGTGGGCAGGCCATCAGTGGGTACCAGGCACAAAGGCTGTCCTGGGGGCTGGGCATGGAGGTGGTTCCCAGTGTGTCTGGGTCACCAGTGTTTGTGTTGTGAGGGCCGACTGTCATTGTCCAGGTTTTAGTGTGTGCCGGAGAGCAGAGAGGCATCTGGGGGTCTAGGGCTCCAGCCCCATCCTCGGAGGCCAGAGTCTAGTGCAGAAGGCTGAAGTGCAGCAGAAAGCACAATGAAGTAGATGCCGCCAGTGAGACCGTGCAGGCTTGCAGGCGGGGTGGCGAGGCCAAGCCGAAGAGGGAGCTTTCCTTGAGTCAGACGGAATCTGCAAAGACTGGGAAGCTGTTCCTGGAAGGAGGTGGGGGGACAGTGGTGTCAAAAGGTGCAGCAGAGGTCACCTGAGGACAGGGTCACAGGATCTGAAGCATCAATCCAGGCCCCTGCTTTGACTGACATGGAGCAGAGGCAGGAGTCGGGACAGAACTGGGCCTGGGATGCTGGGTTCAAGAACATGGGCTCTCTCCTGGCCACGGGTACCCTCTCTCGTCTTAAGAAACAAGAGTTTATTTGCTTGATATCTTATCTAGCTGCTTCTTTTTTTAAGGTCAGCCTGATATGTTGTTGTTGATTTCCAGCTCCTTGCAGCCCACCGGGTTTTCTGGGCTGTCATCTGTATGGGGGCAGGTTGCTAGACCTTTCTTCCAGGTGCCACTGTGTGGGTTCGAACTGCCAACCTTAGGTCGACAGTCTAACGCTTAACCTTGGCACCGCCAAGGCTCCTTCGGGTGTACGAGGGGGCTTGAGGAAGCTTGTGGGGATGGGGACATGGAACAAAGCAGTAATAGAACTTTTCCATCCACGAGCATATCGAAGCTATGCCTCTAGAAGAAAAACCCAACAGCAGGGAATGGATTATTCCCAGAGGCCCTCATCCCTCAGACTCTTTCTCTCTGGGAGAAGGTGCTTCCCACCACCCCGGTTTGTCATCCACCCGGCACTGCTCACAGCTCAGTATGTGATTGGCTGCCTCCCCTTGAGGTTTTGGCTGACACCACCCTCTGCCCTCTCCCAAAGGTCCTGTGGGTGCCCTCCCCAGCTGTAGACCATGTCTGTACACTTCCATGTCTCCTCCTGGGAATTTGGGCCCTATCTTTCCCCATACAGGTGACAGGGCAGGCGACCAAGAGTCTGCTCCTCATGTCCCCCTGCCCCTCCCTGTTCACTGAGTCACCTCGTTGTTAACTGCCGTGGAGGGGACCCCAGATTTCCGGGTGACCCCACGCACCTTGCGGAAGTGCGTGGCCTATTCCTGTGCCATTGCTTGGGGCCTGGACTGGTGTGACCCTGAGGTTTTCATCTCCTGACTGCAGAGGCCGGCGGCCAGCCCTTTTGTCCTGGCCTGTCCCGGTCTGAAATGCCCAGCACCCCAGTGAAATACAGGCGGCTAGTCGCGGCTGTTGAGGGCACTGGCCTGGAGGGAACTTAGCCCGGGTGCTGAGCCCGGCCGACGAGAGTTCTATACTGAGCCTTCAGTGCCCCCATCCAACATTCTTGTGGTAGCTTAGAATTGGCCCTAGTAGGACTAGGGATGTTTACACGGTGGAAACCAGCAGATGCTACAAACCGGAAATCCCTTTGTTCCCTCCCACCCCCACCCCCAGAGCCTGCTTGTTCAGTATTTCCCAACCTCCCCACCTAATTCCTCCTAGCCCAGGATCCAGGCCCACATCCAGTCAGCAATACTCTGAAAGAACCTGGCGGCGAGGGGCTTGTCCAGAGTGGGCTCTGCCAGCAGACCTGGCCCTGCACTGACCTCCCCCTCCTTCCCTCCCCTCCCCCGCTCCCTGTGCCACAGCAAAGCTTTGAGGCGCATCAGGACGAGGCGGTCAGTGTGACACACATGGTGAAGGCGGGCAGCGGAGTCTGGATGGCCTTCTCCTCCGGCTCCTCCATCCGTCTCTTCCACACGGAGACCCTGGAGCACCTGCAGGAGATCAACGTCGCCACCAGGACCACCTTCCTCCTGCCAGGTGAGGCTGCGCCTGTGAGGACTGACGCGTGGGGGTGGTGTGAGGCGGGGGTGGGGGGGGGGTGATGCGCACCTGCCTCGGCCAGGTGAGACTGCTGAAGGTCAGAGGGGGAGGGAGGGGCTTCCACTGTGGGCCATCTCATGACCTTCAGCCAGCAGGAGTGAATTCTGGGGGCGGGGCGTGGGGTGGGCCCAGGACCGTTCATATGGAGTGTCTTGCTCCTCCCTCTCACCTCACAGGAGACTGGGCTTCCAGAAGTGAGGCCCACTCTTGTCTTTCTATGGAGCTACAGAATGGGGTGCTGGGAGGGCGGGCAGGCCAGTCTGGGGCCCCTGTCTTTAGAGCACTTTCCAAGAAAGACCAGGTGGCAGGTGGTGGGGCTGATTGAGGGTCAGGGTGGCTTCCATGGGCCTATGCTGTCCCCCTGTTGAACTGCTTGGGAGGAGAGGTGGACACAACTGATGACCCAGGGTTCAGACTTGTGCTCACTGACCCCCACACTGTCAGAGACTCCCTGCCCCACACAATCTGTTGCACCAGACACTGCCCTGTGGGCTCTGTCAGGAAGTATAGGCAGATACCCCAACCCACAGATTCCAGGGGCCTCAGTTTTCTCTCTCTCTCTCTCTCTCACACACACACACACACACACACACCCCAACAGACTATGAGGACAGGGGCTCTGTCCCATCTTGGCTGTGCTTTGGGCTAGGAGAGCCACAGCCCCGGGCAAGGACATTCAAGCGTGAGCAGCAGGCCCCAACTGACTGCTACATGGCGGCAGATGGGCTGAGGTGGAGGTGGGCTGCAGCCATATGCTGAGCCGGGCCTGAGCCTGGTGTCTTCCTGGGCCAGGGCCACGCGCAGGCACATGAACTGACCAGCACTCGGGGGCTCAGAGGTTCAGGCCGAGACCTGACCCCTTGCCTAGCTGTGTGGCTGGGTGGGTGCCGCTGGACTTGTAAGCTTTCCTTCTAGTCCTGAATGCAGGCTGAAGCTTGAGTGTCCCTGTGTCTGGACAAGTGACCATAAGAGAGAGATGAATCATGGTGCCAGCCCCTCTCCTGACCCTCCTGGGTCCTAGCACTCCACTCCTCAACACCCTCGAGGTCCAGGGACGACCCCCATTTTAGAGGTGCACAACTGAGCTTTGCTGGGCAGGGTGGCATGACTTGTCCAGCGCAGGCAGAAGGCCCAGGAGTCACATCAGGTGGGTCTTAGTTTGGAGTCCAGGCTGGTGAGGCGTGGTCTCAGGTGAGTCGCGTCACCTCTGTGAGGCGGGGTGTGTGGAGGAGAGGCGGTCAGGTGTGGGGACAGTTGGACACCTGAGCCAGCCTGGAGCACAGAAGGTGCGGGCTGAGAGTAGAACACTCTTCTGGAGGGGCAGGCTCCGGGGTGGGGGAGGGGTGGGAGGCTCCCGCTTCTCTCCTGAGTCTCAATTGCAGTGTATTTTTATAGTATTTAGCCAAGATGCAAGTGAAATTCATTTCCGATACAATAAAAAAAAAATCCCCTTTCTATCACAAACTTATTACCACATTTATGCTGATAACTAAATTGTTTCAAATTAGAGGAACCACAATGAAGGAATAACCCTACAGGCCTTTTAAACCCCATTTCGAGGGCCAAGGCTAGTGGAGCAGCAGGGAGCTTGTGGTTAATCATAGCACTTGGGGAGGGGGGCCCTGTCCAGCCTCCAGCCGAGGCACAAGAAAAGGCAGCCCCGCCTGCGGGCCCTGACTGTGCAAGCCTCTCTGTCACGCCCATGACCTCTCTTGTTCTTGGCAGTGACCTTAGATTGAGACTAGGACGGTCCTGTCAGAGGCCCAGAGAGGTCGTCAGATGAGTTGCCTAAGCCACCCTGCTGGCAAAGCTAGAGGCAGAGGCAGGGCTTGAGCCAGAGGCTGTAGGCACAGGTCTCTCCTGACGTGCTGCCCAGCTGTGCACTACGACACCACCCACCTCGGACCTTAAGTTGCCCTCATCTTCGTCAGGCAAAACAAACCAAACCTCAGACCTGGTGCTTCCAACGGCCCCCTGTGCTGTGGAGTACGCTTGCACTGGAGGGCTTTCCGTGGTGCCCATCTTTAGGGAAGCAGGTTTCCAGGCCTTTCTTCCACCACACCCACAGTGCTTTCTGAACTGGCTCGCCTGGAGTGATGGCAGAGTATAAACCATTTTGCCCACCCAGTGCTCCTGGAGTCAGACCGACCCTGTTAGTACCCCAGCTCTGCCACATTCTAGCCCCGAGTGGCCACCCCCTGCAGAGCCGGTGTGGGGGTCCCAGGGACCCGTGCCAGGACAGCGCCCAGGTCTCTGGCTCAGTCTGTGATGGAGCCACAGAGCCAGCCTCATCTCCAGGGCCTTCCACCTCTCACCACAGCTGGTCTGTGCCGGTTGACCCTAGTGTGGGGTCGTCTTAGGGTGGCAGCTACAGCGGAGCCCACAGAGGCGGCCTCCCCGCTGGTCAGGACCCCCAGGAGCTGGTCTTGCACGGGGCAGGCAGGGTCTGCTTGAGGCTCTTGTGGAGGGGGAGGGGGTGTGGGTTTTCTGAAGGTCCCAAGAATTTACTCCCCCAAGGCTTGACCTTCCTTAAACTACAACTTGCTGTTCCTCTCTGCCCCCCAACCTGAGCTGAGCTTGAGGGGTGGGGGGTGGGTGCCTGGAGGGAGTCAGGTGGCCTCAAAGCCATCCCCATCCTGTCTTCACGGAAGACAACAAAGCAGGCTCCTTAAATTCTTTATTAGAGATATTTTTAAAAGGCTTTTAAGTATTTTTTTTTATCTCTCCCCACACCAGCAAATGAAGTAATTGCATGATTAGTAATAAATTTGTTCCTCCTGTAAGTGTGGGTTTTTTTTTAGGGTGTGTTAAAGATTTATCGCATTTCCTTCCCCTGACCCCTTTTTCCACCGGAGTTCCCAACTGGTATTAATGCATTTTTTAACCCAAACTCCCTCCCCCTCTTAACTAGACAGGTCATTAATAAAATGTTCTCCGGGAGCCTGAGCTTTTTAGAGTTGTGTATCTCCAGATAGATGGCCTGGGCGAGTCGAACACTGCTGCATTAAGTCTCTGTGATAAAATATTTATCCACCATTAGAATTTTCCCCCCTTCCGTCATCTTCCCTGGGACTGTGTGGGAATTCTTGCTCTTTTTCCTCAGGGCGGGGGGGAGGAGGCAGGGCCGGAGTGAAGGCTGCAGATGAAGTCATTTCTCAATTCTGAAACTCTCGCCCCATGCCTGGTTCGCTCTCCTTCCATCTGCCGGGCGCTGGCTCTCTGTTGGGGTTGAGAGGCTGCAGGGGCTGGAGACAGTCTCCCGCTGGTCTCGGGCCTCCTGGGGCCTTGGACCAGGAAGCAGGGCTCGGGACAGGAACCATCCAGAGTCCTTACCCCCAAGACCTCCGCTGTTGCTGGCACGCTGTGGAGGTGAGGCGACGTGCCTGGCAGATGCCCCGACAGGTTCGGCCTGTGCAGCACGTGCACATGGACGTCCAACCTTGCACGGAGCTAGGGAAGCCTGTCCTACCTTGTACGAAGACGCATGGGCAGTCAAAGTGACTCGTCCAGTCACCCAGCTGCTAGGTGATGTCAACACCAAGTCCTTTCCCATTTCTCTTCCCTTGCTTGCTCGCTCACCCACAAGTAGGTGTTTCCAATCTAATTTGTTCTTTATTCTGGCAATGAGGTACCTTTTCAGATTGGTACCAGGAGCCCCCGGTAGCACAAACAGTTCAATGCTCCGCAATTAGCTGGAAGGCTGGTAGTTCAAGTCTGCCCAGGGGGGCCCCAGTAGACTGGCCTGGGGGGTGGGGGGCTGTGGCTCCCTCAAGAGGGCCTCAGCCTTGAACGCCCAGCCAGCTCTTCTGGCCCATCTGCATGGGAGCCACGGCAGAAGCCACCATCCATCATCCACGTGGCCGGTTCAGCCATCTTCCAGCTCGACTCCATCACCCAGGAAGAGCAGTGCCCAACCCCCACCCCTCTCCTGCCCACAGCAACAGCCTGGCTCCATTAGCTGTTCCACCCCCAAGCTGCTGCCATCCGCCACCCACCCAGCTGCACAGAGGATCCACCACCCAGCCGCCCCGGTCCCTCCCTACATAGTGGCCTGTCACCACGCCTGCAGGCAGAGCCTTGGACTGCCCTTCAAATGTGTGGCTCCTCCCCTCTCTGCCTGCCCCCGGGCACCCAGGAGTCGCCTCCCTACTCCCCCCGCCCCCCGCAGCCCCTCAGTCCTCCCCCACCCTGTTGCCCACCCTAGATTGCGTCCCCCCTCGGACTCCTGCCTGTCACCTCACTCTGCCTGCTGTCCCATGGACGCTCCGTGTCATCATCGGGCCCTCACACACACTGTCCCCTGATCACACCTCACACACACTGTCCCCTGATCACACAGCTTTCCCCTCTTCACGACAGTCCCCTGCTGTCCCTCCGGATCCCGTGTGCCTTTGTGTATGTCCTTGGCCCCTATGGTGGTGCCTCTCCTGGGCTGTGCTTTGTTTTTTTTTTTTTGTCACAAATGGAAAGAAAACTAGAGTTCTCCAACCTCGTCAGCCCCAGTTCAAGCCCTCGTAAGCCGCATCCGACCCTTGCTACCAAATGGGACGGTGCAGAATCTTCCCGCCACCACAGAGCATTTTGGAACGTTTGCTCTTGAAGGACAGGGATGTGGTGTGCGGTTCCCTCCAGCACCAGGCACCGTGGGCAGTTGGGGGCCCAGTGCCACATTTCACAAGGCCTGGCCTACAGCAGTGGGCACTGCCAGGGTGCCCCAGGGTGGTGGCTAGGCACTGCAGCCTCCCAAGACTGTTAGCTCGCCCGCCCCCCAGTATTAGGTGCTGTGCAGTCGGCAGCTTAGCCCTGGTCCTCTGCGTACACAGGCATGACAGATGGCCCACACCAGTGAGCCCAGAGTTCAAGTCACCACGTCAAGGGCAGAGCCCACCCTCTGCCTAGCCCTCCCAGTGACCAGAGGCCCAGATGCACACCCTTGCCTGGGGCCTGCTGCCCAAAGCCCCACTTGAGACACATTGTGGCATTGCTCCTGGTGTGCTGTGTGGAATAAATTGGAATCTCCTTCCTGGGAGAATAGACACCCACTTGCAAAGCGGGGCAGAAGGATTGAAGCCAGAGCTGCGGGGGCCCTTGGAAAGGCTGGAGGTTCCCTGTGGGGCCATGGGAGGGCTGCTCACTGTCCCATCGGTGGTCCGAACCCACGGCTGTTCCGAGGGAGAAAGACGAGGCTATCTGCCTCTGGAAAGATTTGCTGTCTTGAAAACCCTATGAGGGGTTCGCTGTGCGTTTGATTGACCAGATGGTAGTGGGTTATGGAGGTCGCATTTCCCACAGGGGCTGCTGACAGACCGCCAGCTCTGGCAGTTTCCAGGCCCAACCCTCTCTCAATATCCCCTCCCTGTCCTCACTGCCTTGCAGACTCCCTCCCCCACTCTCATACTCTGTGGGGACTTGTGTTGATCTCTGCTTTAGCCCCGACAGTAAGACCCGAGGCAAGAATTGGCTTCCTGCCAGCCAGTGTCCCCCAGGGAGCTCCACAGGACCAAGACCTTTGTCGGAGAACCTTTGTAACTCCCTGTTGCTCCAGGGCCACCCTCTGGCGGACTGGGCTGCTCACACTGACCGCTCTCCCCACAGGCCAGAAGCACCTGTGTGTCACCAGCCTCCTGATCTGCCAGGGCCTGCTCTGGGTGGGCACCGACCAGGGCGCCATCGTCCTGCTGCCCGTGCCCCGGCTGGAAGGCATCCCCAAGATCACAGGTGAGTCTCAGACCTCAGGCCCCCAGGCGCTCACCTTCCCTCAGGACTCCAGGAGGGGTCAGCCTGCAGGGCATTCCACCGTCGCAGGGGGCCAGGCTGGCCCAGCCCCACTGCCCCCTCGCCCTCCGTGTCTCCTGCCCTCGACTTTGGCAAATGGGGTCAGTGGTGCTGGGATTGAATAAGGAGCCCTACCAACAGTGCGGCCCCTTTTTGCTCTCCTTCCCAGTGATCTAAACTTGCCCAAGGTCTGGGAATAGAGCCAGCAGGGGGACAGAGCTGCCCCTTATTGGGGCCCCTGTTCGTTTTGTCTGCGACGATTCCAGGAAGGGCTGCCAGAGGCCAGGAGAGCCAGGTCCCGGGATCTGGAGTCCCATAGCCCTGGGAGAGGGGGACCATCCCTTCCTCCAGAGGGTAGGGTCAGACAGGGGCAGCTAAGGACATCCCCCGGCCTCTCTGGTCAGTGTGGGCAACAAAGGCCCAGCCCCCGTGAGTCCAGGTGGACCTCAGTAACCACAGGTGCTCCCCCTGCCTCCAGATGGGATCCTGGGTCAACTCAGAGGATTAAAGAGAGAAACCTCCGGTGTGGGAAAAGCCCAGCTCATTGTTTCAAAGGGAGTGGGGTCAGAGGAGACGAAGCGGCCTAAAGGTAGACCAGTGATTTGCTCCCTGGGCAGTTCCCGCTCCAGAGAACCCCCTGGCAGCCCTGGAACGTGCTTTGGGTGTCACAATTGGGAGCAGGGGTTCCCAACGATGTCCAGCGAGAGGAGGCTGGGAACACGGCAACACAGGGCAGACCCCGCCCCGACACAGAATTCTCCAGTGCTCCATGTCAATCAACTGAGAAGCCAGAGGCTAGACCAGCCCCAGCCAGAATGGGTGCCCCTCCACCCGAGGGAGACGCTTCAGGGCGAGGCCGAGCTGCCCCGTTTCTTTAAGCCGGGCACTTTGTGGGCTCATGGGTAGGGCGCTGACGGGCGAGCTGGGGTCCTGTGGTCCCTGCTGTGGGGAGGGCTGTCCCTGAGGCGAAGGGGCATGGAGACAGGCCCCACTGCTGGCCAGCACCGATCCCACAGGGACTTACTGTGGGGATGCTTGGACTGAGCTCTGGTGGAAGGAGAGGCATTCTGGGAGGAGGCAGGACTCTGGGAAACGCAGAGGGACTAAGGTGATGCAGGCAGGATGCGCCCCCCCCCCCAAAGTTTCCCCAAGTGCTGTCGGAAGAAGCCCCACCTTGGTCCATGTGTGGGCTGCTAACAGAAAGGCCGGACGTTCCAGTCTATCCAGGGGCACCTCAGGGGACCAGGCTGGAGAACTACTTCCCCCAAAATCAGCCGCCAGCCGCCCTGTGGGGCACAGTCCTGCAGTGACAGCTGTGGTACTTCTGTGAGTTAGGGTTCGAGTGGGGGGTATCTTTTTGGAGGGTGGTCCCCTGGAGCAAGGCCTCGGGGAGGGCACCCACTTAGGCGGCAATTGCCAAATAGAGAAACTGCCAGAAGCCCTCTGAGGAGATGGCGGTGTTGGAGGCCCGTCCTTGATGCCCTGGGCCTTCCGGGGCCCGTTTCCTGCAGGCAAAGGCATGGTCTCCCTCAACGGTCACTGTGGGCCCGTCGCCTTCCTGGCCGTGGCCACCAGCGTTCTGGCCCCCGACATCCTGCGGAGTGACCAGGAGGAGGCTGAGGGCCCCCGGGCCAAGGAGGACCAGGCAGAAGGGCAGCCCTCGGAGCCAGGGTCGGCGCCCGAGGGCCACGTGGGCTGCGAGCTGACCCGGAAGAAGGGCGTCCTGCTGCAGTACCGCCTGCGCTCCACGGCCCACCTGCCCGGCCCCCTGCTGACTGTGCGGGAGCCCCTGCCCGGCGACGGCGGGGCCCTGGAGCACAGCGAGGAGGACGGCTCCATCTACGAGATGGCCGACGACCCCGACGTCTGGGTGCGCAGCCGGCCCTGCGCCCGCGATGCCCACCGCAAGGAGATCTGCTCCGTGGCCATCATCTCGGGTGGCCTGGGCTACCGAAACTTTAGTGGTGCCCCCGGCCTCGGCGGAAGGCCGGCCCCCTGCGGGGAGACGGACAGCACCCTCCTCATCTGGCAGGTGCCCTTGACGCTATAGCCACCCCGTCCCTCCCCGGAGACACCATGCAGGCCGGCTGCGCCCAGCCAGGCTCCCCGCCTGCCGGTGGGGTCCCTTTCAGGCAGAGAGGGGTGGGATGCCCTCTGGAGATCCACACACAGCGGCCTGGATTCGGGCACCTGGCAGAGCGGGAGAAAACCTTCTCTTTAAACAAGACAACTGTCTCCCCACGTGTCCTGGGGCAGCGTCTGAGGATCTGGGAGAGGAAGGACACCCCCCAAGAAGGTGACCTTCTTTTTAAAAGCAAGAACACAAACAAAACACAAAACCTCACAGCTGCCTGGTTCAGCCCGGCCCCCCCCCCCCGCGCCCCCATTCCCCCCCCCCAGCCCGCCCAGCACCCTGAGCAGGGCACCCGTGTAGTGGATGAGCATGTGTGGGCTGGCGTGTGAATATCTATAAATACGTATATATGGTGTATATTATATGTGTATAAATAATGTCTGTACATACCGGAGTTCTGGAAGATGCTGGAATAAAAGGCAAGAATAGCGTCTGTACTCAGATGGAGGTTTGGGGGAAGGGAGGGAGCTCAGAGAGAGAAGGTCTGAGCAGCTATTCCTGGGCTGAGCACGCTCCCTACCAGCAGGAAGGGGGTGGGGGTGGGGCAATGCGGGGACACGTGGACCCAGAGAACCCTGCTTGAGGGTCAGGTTTGACAGCAGTGCTGACCACAGGTGGCTGCTTGGTTTTAAATTCAGTGGGGAGTGGGGGCCTCCTTGTCGGATATCAATGTGCAGGGTTCTCGTCTCCCTGAGAAGGGGCTCTTGGGAGGGTCCTTTCCAAATACGGCCTTGTTCTAAAAGAAGGGATGGCCATCCCTCACGGGGCTGGTCCAGAAGCTGCAGGTGAGAGCCAAACCAAACTCCACGGCAAGGGAGGCTGCTGGGGGACAGGGCCTGGGTGGGCTTGCTGCTGTGGGTGGGAGCTGTCCTCGGGTCTGAAGGAGGCTTGGCTGGATCGCAGATGAGGTCCCTTGGCAGTGGTGCTGGACCTCTGCCCTGCCCCTCTCTAGCTCAGCTCATTCCTGTGATTTTAGAACCTCCTGAAGGGAAATCCAAACCTGTTAATAGCTGGGCCGGGGTTCCTCCATCTCCCTGACTCATCTGCCCAGTCACCTGCCTGCCATGACAGAGCAGTCCCACTGGGATGCTGAGAGGCCTGAGGCAGAGAGCTGAGCAAGCAGGGCAGCCTGGTCACCGGACGGGGCAGCAGTGAGCCTTCTTTAGACTCCTAATGTGAGCGGTCACTTCTGGTCTGGAGGAAGAGGCGTCCAGAGGAGGACTTTGCACCTAGATGCCGACTGGAGAAGTCCCTCATTCATTCATTCACTCATTTTATTTATTCATTCGTCACCCTCCCCTGTTGTTCCTCCTCTGTGCCAGGCAGTATGAGACAGCCCACAGGTGGCACACAGTGTGGGGGGGAGACAGGCATAAGTGCCCATGGGTGAGGGCTCGGGAGAGCCTGGGGGCACAGAGAGGGGAAGGCCCTGGTCTGTGGAGGCAGCTGGTGCCAAGTGCAGGGTGGACAGAGGTCGGCTTGTTCCCAGAGAACGAGGGGCCCAGTGTGGGTCCTGGCGCTGGGGGTGCATGGAGAGCCAAGGCCCTGTGGCAAACATAGCTAGTCCATTCCAGAGGGTGCCTGGGCCTCACTCCCTCTTTGAATTGACAGGTGCCCCTGCCCCCCTTAGCTCATGGGCTAGAAGAACCCTTTCTAGCTCCAGAGGGGACAAAACGCTGCTTGGAATGTTACTGCTTAGACTAATGACAGAGGCGTCGGGCCCGTGGGAATCCCAGTAAGCACGTTTATCCCACCGGCCAGACTCTATGTCAGACTTCCCCTGGGATAGTGACTGAGAAGAGGCTACCTGGGACCTGGAGTGAGCTGGGACGGAGGCTGGGACCAGGGGTGAGCCTGAGCCAGAGGACACAGCCCAGCTTCTACGGACCCTGGTCGGGGGGCTCCAGCATCCCTCTGTCCAGGGTCCTCATACCTCTTACGAGAGAGATACTCCATGCACAGTGGAGCATTGGCGACTCAAAGGCAGAACTCCCACCTTCCAAGCAGGAGACCCGGGAGCAGTTCCTTGCAGCTGCGACCCCTCTGTCCCTAGAGGCTTGCAGGGGCCTGTGATGCTGAACAGATTACAGGAAAGCTTCCAGACAGAACGGATCATACCCAAAGATCTGGTCATCTACTTCCAAAAGTCAGCCACTGAAAACCTGACGGGTCCCCTCCTTGCGATGACCGTGGGGAAGGTGCAGGGTGCAGGCCTGGGCAGTGTTTCCCTCTCTGGGGCATGCGGCTGCTTTCAATTCTGAGCAGACTCCACGGCAGTGAGCAGCAACGGCTGACCTCGCAGGACTTCTCCGGAGGGATCTCTGCGCCTGGTGTGGCTTCCACAGTAACGTGATGGGTACTGCCTTGTTCCAAATGTCATGCTAAGAAGCACCCCCTTTGGGCCGGTGTTGGGGTTGGAGAGCCTTGTGGGTCCCTCAGCAGAAGGGGTGGGGGGCTGGAGACCTGAGGGGGCCCATGGAAGCCCGTCACTGAGAACATGACTGAATGACGATGGAGTAAAATCCTCGTATGGGTCAGCGGCTCAGCTCCTGAGTCTCTGACAATGAGTGAGAGGGCAGGTGGGGGCTTTGGAAGTGGCTCCTGAGGCTGGGGCACGTGGTTTGACTCCAGACGGAGGCCATTGTTAGATCCGGGCTCATTGACACAGTTCCCCCCACAGGCGCTCCCAGTGGCTGCCTGGGCTTGCTTCGCTTTGCACGGGCAGGCTCTGAGGCCCAGGGAAGTGAAGGACCTCGCCCAGGAAGAGTCGGCCTCCAAGACCCAAGGCTGCCCGATGCCAGGTCTTAACCACAAGCTGACCTGGCCCCCAAGGGCAAGACAGTGGAGCCACATTGACCTGAGTGTGAACAGACTTGAATGTGCTTCCCTGACGCCCAGCTGTGTGACTTCAAGCACCTCTGTGTATCTCAGAAAGTTACAACCCTGACAGGAAGGCTGTTAGAAGGGGAATGCCGCCCCGCCTGTCTCTGTTGAAAGTAAGCCATGTGCTGGGCTGGGTCCAGTGGACATCGCATAGATAGTGATAAGCAAGAGCTTCCGGAGACACTCCCAGACTCAAAGCCAAGCTCACCACCCTGAGACCGTCCCTATAGGACAAGGTAGAACTGCCCCCGTGGGCTTCTGAGACTCACTCTTTATGGGAGTAGAAAGCCTCATCATCTTCCCAAGGAGCAGCTGGTGGATTTGAACTGTGGACCTGGCTGTGCTGGGGAATCACAATGCAGTGGGGGGTGGGGTGGGGGGGGAGTAGCAAATACGAGGGAGAGACCTGAGGGGGTGAGGAGGGTGGCCTGAAGGAGTGGATGGAGAACCCAGCAGGGCTGTCTAGGGACCTACAGTTATTCCCAGAGGGCAAGGGCGGGGGATGAGGCTGTGAGGTCAGAGCTTTGCCTGCCACTCAGAGAGGTGGGCAGGCACCGGGTGGGGATGGGGTGGGGGTGGGGCTTGGAGCAGAAGACGGACACCACCCATCTGATGCTCTCAAACAATTCATTGTCTGTCCTGAACTGAGATGAACTCGTGGGGAGCTTGGGGACTAGTGAGGACACGGTTACTGTTAATACTGGCAAAAGGTGCTGGTAGCCCAGACTGGGGGACAGGGCAGAAGTGACAGGAGTGGCCAGGTTCTGGAAGTTTGATGGAGGAGTTCATTGTCTGTGTTGATGACAGGGGGGAGAGAGAGAACAGTAGTCAGGGAGGACTCCCAGGGACGAACCTGAGCCACTGGAAAGAGAAGACAAAGCTGCCCCGAGCCCAGGCAGGTTTCCTGAGACAATGGAGAGTCAGGGTTGGCTCAAGAGGACACGACCCAAAGAGGCACATAGACACTTAATGTTTGTGTGTGGTTTATAGATATAAGAATAGAGTTCTATCTTTTGTATACATAGAGATGGAGGTTTCCAAAGGTCTGTGGGAAATGGAATTCAAACCCTGCTTTCCCTTGAACGTGTGGAGGCCCCTCCCAGTGACCCTTCTGCATCCCCTGGGATCTGGAGCACATGTGGATCCTGATCTGGTCCATCTGGGGTGGAGACAGATGTACATTCTCAGCAGAGGTTCTCTCAGAACCCACGGCCTCTCCTTTACCACTGGGGGGCAAGGAGACTGGGACAAACCTTGGTCTCCTGTCAGTCCAGCAACTTTCCAGGTAGAATTTGGTGTGGTTACCCCACCTGACCTGTGGCTGTCATCCTCGTCCTCCTTTTGCTGACTGGCCATCCATGGTCCCTCTCTGTGCTCAGGCCAGGACTCCCAAACCCCTACTCCCCTCTCAGGGAGGTGGTTCCAGCCCCTCTCATCCCAAGCCACGCACTGCAGGGGGGCAGCAAGGCCGAGGTCATTCCGTCTTGCATCTTGCTAACCCTCTTGCTTGGGACCTTCCAGAAGGAGGACTATGCTGGTGGGGGACGGCCCCGTCAGCAAGGTAAGTGTGGGCTGACTTGTGCCTGGTTTCTAATCCGCAATGAACAGCTGTCCGTCCTAAGGTGTGAGCTGGCATCATCGTGGCCTACTCTGGTCTTGAGACCTCTCCCACTCTAGTCCCTCCCCAGTCTCCCCATTCTCTCAAGCCTCCCTACTCCCTGCCCCAGAGAAGCACAGGGCAACACACCCCAGCCCCCTTATGCCCCCTGTCCTTCCCCTCTGCTTCTTTATGGGGGCATCAGGACACAGACCCCTGCCCCTATGTGCTCAGGCTCCCTGCAGCCAGCCTGACCCTCTCCTGGCCCCATAATGCTCGCTTAGCATCCAGGGAGGGTGAGCTGCACTTCCCTCCCTGGGAGCCCACTTGTGCACAGCCTCAGTTCTGTGCCATGCTCTGGTCCATCCTGTTTCCAGCTTGCGGCTCTAGCTATCCCTTTTCTGGGAAGAGCAGCTCCACCTGCCGGTGTCTTTGCTCTGGAAGTCCCACTTCCCTTCAGTCTGGGGAGGCACCCAGATACTCAGACACTCAGGGGAGGATTTTGACTCAGGTCGTTAAGCCAGGACCCGTGGAGGGGCAGACGGGGTGGGAGAGGGGCGGGGCCCAGTGCAGAATGTGTGACGGTCTGGGCCTGAATGATGGATGCAGAACTCGGACTGCCAAAACTCAGTGTCTGACCTGCTGGCCTGTGCTACAGATTGCAGATTCGCCGGCACCATTGGCTGTGTGAGCTACTTTCTTAAAATCTCTACCTTCCCCTCCCAGTCATCCATTAACCCTTCCATGTGGCCACTCATCCACCTGCTAATCCATCCACTTGACTCTTCATCCGTATGCCCATCCATCCATCCATCCATCCATCCAATTATATTGATAAGCCCTGTGGGTTCTGTTTCTCTGGAGACTCTCTGGAGAGCAGCAGTTGGGCAGCTCCGTGTGCTGGAGAGCTCAGGGGACAATGCCAAGCCCGCCTCTGAGGGACCTCAGCTGGGGTAAGGAGCTGGGAGTTTACCCTCCCACCCCCGTCCACCATGAACTTGGCTGGGGCCTCCTCCCAAAGACACCACTTCTTGTTGATCTGGGGAGGGGGAGACTCTGGCTGTAGGCCAGAGTACATATTTGCCATCTACTACCACCTGGAGAGGTAGGTCACTTGGTGTGGCTTTTAGGACTTTAAAATCCCCTTCTTCCCCAACAAAGCCAGGCATTCAAGTGGCCATTCTCCCTGTGGTCTCCAGTGAAGGAGTGAGTGTTGATGGGAGGTTAGATTGTCACCACTACAGAACTAAGTATCCCCGGTGCCTGAGTCATTCTCTCAGGGAGACAGAAGACCGTCCCTGTCCTCTTGAGAGGTAGAGACCCCGAGGGGCTGAGTGGATAAACTAGGATAGGGCTTGACCTTCTGCTCTCAGAGTGAAGGCTGTAGCCCTTAGTGGGATGGAGAAGCCGCCACACTGATAGGAGAGACGGGGCCTGCTACTGATTGCTGTGGAGTCGGTTCTGACTGCTATCACCCCCCCCCCCAAACCAAAAATGAAACAACCCTTCTGCCATCCAGTCAGTGTCAACCCATGGCAGCCCTACAGGACAGGGTAGGACTGCTCCTGTCTGAGACGGTGGCCCGTTACAGATGTAAAGGCCTTCCCCCCACAGAGAATGACATGCAACCTCGTTTGCTCCTGCAACACCTGTATTCCCATTGCTGTGTTTTAGCCCCTGGCTGCAGCCTCAGCGTCATTCCATCCCTTTGAGGGTCTTCCTCTTTTCCCTTCCCCTCGACGTTACCAAGCGCGGTCTTCTTCACCAGGGACGGGTCTCTTCTGACAGCACGTCCGAAGTCTCTCCCTCCTCACTGCTAAGGAGCACCCTGGCTGCACTTCTTCTATGCCAGACTGGCTTGTTCTTGGGGAAGTCCATGGCACTCTCAGTGTTCTTCTCCAAAAGCACAATGCAAAGGCTCTCGGTGGCGGTCATGTACTCCTGTGTCCATTTCAGCACTGGGAGTGGAGGGGTGGAGTCTAGCTTGTCGATCTGGAGATAGCCAATGAGACCTCTGTGTCTCTGGCTCTCGCTTTCTCTGAGAATTCTGGGAAACCTCACAGAATTTTCCCCTTGGAGATGAGAGGATCAAGGCTCAGTCCCTTGTAGCTGCTGTACTGATAAGACACAAGGCAGGTTTCCTGTGAGACATCCCGGAGGAGAAGCTACATGGGCTTACCCTGATGGAACCAGACCTCTGAAGCCGGAGAAGCCACAGAGAGATCCCTACCAGCGCTGAGATGCTTGAGAAGCCACAGTGAGGCCCCTGCCAGTGCTGAGATGCTTCTACCATCACGGGATACACAAGACTCTGCACCCACTGGCCTGTGATTGTCCTGGTGTCATTGCATGTGCTTTGTGAGTCTGAAGAGGACTTATAGATTGGTATCAGACATATGGGCTAATATCAGACTTATGGACGTGGACTGGACTGGGTTGGGAGCTTTCTCAATGTTCCATTCCTCTTGTATATCAACCTCTCCCTTATATCCTTATATGTGTTTATGAATTTGTTTCTCTAGTCTACCCGGACTAATACCCTCTACTTTTTCTGTTAGCTTCCTGATTCATTTTCCAGTGTTTACATGCCTGTGAGGTGATTGAAAATACCATGGCAAACGCACCTTAGTCTTCAAAGGGATACTGTCTTTGCTTACGCTTTGAAGAGGTGAGAGTTGTCAAATCTGATGGGGAAGCGGCTCAATTCCCGGAGGTCGTTCAGTCTCATGGAGAAGATGAAGCTTTGGCTCTCAAGGAGACCCTGTGCTGGTGGGGGAATAGTCCTGTCCTCATCTGCATGTGAAAGTGGGGGCATGGCATAAGCAAGACCAAAGAAGAAGCAACGCGTTTGCCTTAGCATGCTGGTGGAAGTCCCGCGGCCTGTCTGAAGGACAGACCCATCTTGTCTTGGAAGAAGCACAGCCAGGACGCTCCTTAGATTCAAGGAGGGTGAGATTTCCCCTCACATCTTTGGGACATGTGGTCAGGAGAGGCCAGTCCTGGAGAAGGACGCCGGGCGTGGTAAAGGGGTGGGGCGGGATCAAAGAGGAAGGCCATGGGTAACACGGACTGGCATGGTGGCCGCATCCCCGCGCTCGGGTGTAAGAACAATTGCGGGGATGAAACAGGACAGACAGTGTTTCCTTCTGCTGTATGTGGGAGTGTTGTATGTCGGAACACACGATGGCCCCTAACCACAACCCCAGGAACAGCCATTCCTGTCCTCTGCGGAGTCTTCAAGCTGATGGACTGACCTCCCCTGGGCCGAAGTGGGAAACAAATTCCTGCCTGTGGCAAGCTCCCCATCCCAGGGGGAGACGGGACCCTCGACTGTGAAAGAGACCTCATAATGAGACATGCAACAGAGACTTTTGAACACGCCCGACCTCATTACAGTGCCCAGAACTCCTCTAAACTCCTCATTTACACTTTCCTGGGGGAAATGGCAAGTAGCAAGAATGTGTAAATTGAGGAAAATTAATATAATTACGGGAGCTATTTCTTGTCATCCTTTCCCATCACCAGCAGCCACAAAATGTCTGCTGAGACGTGTGGTCACCCCAGGCTCTTCCCCGAGGCCGACGGCAGCCCCTCCTCTGCAGAGGCAGCATGCCCAGGTGCCCCTCAGCCCCGTCCTAGGAGGCCCTGCCGGCCTGGGTTGGGTGCACGGCGCTGTCACCAGTTTTGATGATCCACCTGTGGTGAGACCCAGCCAATGCAAGTCCAAAGGGGCTGAGCTCTGATTTAGCTCAAGGCACTGTGTTCAGTGGGCGACGTCCTTGGTTGGGCTTCCATTGAGCGTCTACACAGCAGGACAGACGCTAACTCTGCCGTCCCTGCACGTGCGATTTAGTGACACTGAATTTTCCAGTTGTGCAGCCGTTCTCAAGAGTCGCCCTCCCTCACTCGCTTAAACCCCAGGCCCCCACTCCCTGCCCCGATCTGTTCTCTTCGATTGCTGCCATCATCACTCCCCAGAGAGAGTTCTGAAAGGAGCGTCATGGTCTGAGCGGCCATTCCATGTGAGTTCAAGTAGACCAGCATGCTCACGCCGGACCTGTACCTGGACCACGGAGCAGGCATTCGGACAGGACCAGGGAACATTGCCAGGTTAGCAAGCAGGAAAAGTCCGCATCAGGGCGGGACCCTCTTACCACACTCATTCACTTTAGTGACCAGATTTTAACATTGGTAAAGCGGGACACTGTTGACCAGGGGTGGTGGTGGTGGGGAGGTGGTAGAGGGGGTATATTCCCTTCCAGTTTTTTTGCCTTTCCCTAGTTTCTCGTGCATTCTTTCCAAAAATCGGGACTTCTTAAAAACGCCATGGTACATGGGAAAATTTGTTTGAAATCGGGACTGTGCCGCCCAAAGTGGGACGTCTGGTCACTTTATCATTCACTCAATATGTGGAGCCAGTAGTCCATGAGCTGGACGATGCACACATCAGGATGGGAGGAAGGCTGATTAACCGTCCTCACCGTGCAGGCGACACGACCTTGCTGGAAGCGAGGACGTGTGGATCGAACATCACAGCCTTCAGGGCAGATTACAGCTCGGTGCCAGGAAGACCACAGTCCTCACGACGCAGCAAAGAGGCACCCTGGGGATCCTGAGGCCAAGATGGAGGTGCCAAAGGTCCCATCGTGCTGGTTCCCCCATCCGTGCTCGCAGAAGCAGCAGTCCGAGACCACACATTGCCTGGCACTGGGTGAATGCGGCACGACACTTAGTCAAGGCGTCCAAGAGCAAGGGCGTCACTTGGAGGACCAAGGTGCCCCTGACACCACCTTCTTCTCCATCAGCTCGTGCATGTGAAAGGTGGACCTTGAAGAAGGAGTCAGTGTGTTTGAAACACGGCAGAGGGGAGTGAAAGGACCATGGACCACGGACGGACAAAAGGACAAGCAGGTCTGTTTGGGAAGGAGTCCTGCCAGAACTGTTCTTAGAAGCAAAGGGGATAGGACTTGGTCTCAAGTACTCTGGGCACGTTGTCAGGAGAGACCAGTCCTGGAGAAGGGCATCATGCTGGGTAAAAGGAAAGGACAGTGACAAAGAGGAAGGACCTGGATTAACAACTGGCAAGGGCCTGGCACCAGACCGGCGGTGCTGTGTGCTGTTGGGCTTGGAGTAGCTAAGAGTCTGATCCAACTGGCCGGAGCCTAGCTAGAGCTGTATGGTTCGGTTTGAATTTCAGGTGATACGTTGTTTCCTGTGGGAAGAGATCATTCCAGGGGTTCAGTCAACTGCCCTCTACTGATTGCAATGAAGTTTCATAACCACCCCCCAGAGAGACATTCTATTATTGTTCCCATTTTACAGACAACAAAAATGAGGTGTGGGTGTGCATGAATCACTTGCCTGGGGTCACCGGGCACTGAAGGGCACAGAGCTGTCCCCTCCTGCCAAACACTGCAGCGTGCTCGCCAAAGCTCGGCCTCAGTTTCCTGCTCTTGCAAACGGGGAGCTTCATGGCCTGGGAGTGTAAGGGCCCATTCCAGAGACAAGCTGCATTAATTCCTGCCAAGCACTCAGAGGTGTAGTGAGCCCCTCTTCTCGGACGGGTCCCCTTCCAGGGCCTGTACTCAACGTTGCTCCTCTTTAGTGCACCAGCTGCCCAGCCTGCTGTGGGGCCCTAAGTCCATAGTGCCCTTCTGCTGGCTAAGAGAGTCCAGGGAGTTACATAGAAATCTTCACAAGTTTGCCTGACTGGGGCCAGGGACCCTCTCTGTGCATTAAGGGAGGATACATACAAAGGGCAGTGAATGCTGGCTTTGGGACAGATGCCACTTTGCAGATTGGTCAACAGGCCCAGAGAGCAGGTGGCGTCAGCGGGCCCCACGGTCAACTGTGTTTGCGTGTGCAGCCCCCGTTACAGGTCTCACTCACTCAGCACATCAACCAGGTGAAGAGATGAGACTGATCTGTCTCAGAAGAAGGACAGCCCCTGAGAAGCCAGGATGCAGACTGCGTCACACACTTTGAACATGTCAGGAGAGACCAGTTCCTAGAGAAGGACATCATGCTGGGTGGGCTGGAGGGTCTGTGAAAAAGTGGAAGGGCCGGGACTAGAGTGATGCAGTACCTGCAATAATGGGCCCGAGGGGAAGAACAATGGCCAGGATGGCACAGGACCAGGCAGAGATTTGCTGGGACACAGCCTTATAAAGAGAACTGTTCGCTCTGGATGGCTGTTGGTTCAGGAAGAGATGAGTAACTGGTTCAAGAGGGGACGGTCTCCCTCTTGGCCTCTCTCTGGCCTGGAATGCTCCACTTCAAGAGGGTGATCAGAGTAGTTCATCAGCGCTGAGAGGCTGAATCGGGCGTGGACAGTCATAATAATGAACCTAGCTCCTGGTGAGTGCCACCCCCCTGCCCCCCGAGGTGGGGGCACCGGCAGACATAGTCGGAGCCCCTCTAGGACAGGAGGACGGTCACAGGGAGGAGTGACAGGGGCCTGAGCACTGTGGTGAAGGGGGGCTGGGCTGTTGACCAGTCCAGAGCTGGTGGCCCCATCTTTTGACTGTATTCTGGAAGGTCTCCTGAGTTCTTCCCAGCCTCCGCCTCACTCAGTGGGGCAGACACCAGCTCTTTCCCAGGCTATTTCTGCTCAATTAGGTGACCAGCCCTTTTCCCTTGGCAAATCCTGGGACATGCATTTGCATGATGTTTTGCATAAATCAGGACCTCATTTGCATTCATTTGCATGCTTCTCTGAATGTGAGGTTCAAGAGACCCAAACTCCATGTGTGAAAAAGTGAAGTAAGTGGGTCGAGCCAACCCCTCTGCAATGGTCTGACCCCGCGAGCAGATTGGAAGACACCCAGAGGGGCTGGGGGTCTCTGACCGTGGGAGCCTCTGGGCCAGCTCTGCTCAGAGTGCCTGAGGACTGAGAGGGAAGGGGGGGCTTTGGATACACAGAGACTGAGGTGTGCAGACCTGGAGTGGGTGCAGGCAGCGGGGTGTGGCCAGACAGGCCACGTCTAACCACCCTGATGACACACTGGCCCTCTCCTGGGCTCTCTTGCAGGCCCGCCCCTTTTCTCCTTGGAGCTGCAGAGTCAAGTGACCTCTCTGTCTGAGGTCACCCAGGTCACCTAGGCTCCAGTCCCTTTCCATCCTCGGTGTGGACCAGTGAGAGCCCAGCCTTGGGCTGCTGGGGGAGCTGTTGGGGACAGCCCTCTCCAGACGGCCCCCAGGTCTCTTGGTAACGGATTGCCCAGCTCTTGGGAAAAGAGCTGCCACCTGCGTTTCCAGAATGACCTGGTTTCCATGGCAACGGATTGCACAGCCCAGGCTGCGGCTGCAGGTGGGCCCTAGGAAACAGTGGAAGGGTGCTAGGTCCTTATGAGGGTAAAGTTGGGGAGTCTGTGAGGGGAGTGGGGACTGCAGCCGAGTCCACGGCCCACATGACGTGGTACCTGCAGGGCTCTGAAGGGACTTTGGAGTGGATCCATAAGTTCGTGGGCCTCAGGGGGTTCCTGCTTCCTTTGCCCAGCCCTCCTGGGCTGTTGAAACTCACAAGCCCACACTCATGGCCGTTAAGCCGATTCGACTCCTCGCTATCCTTGTGGGCGCCGCAGGACCGCCCCTTTGGGGTACGGAGGCCGTAAATGGCTCCGGGTGCAGAAAGCCTCCTCTTTCTCCCCTGAAGCAGCCGACGGGCGCAAACTCCTGACCTCGTGGTTAGCAGAGGCTACCCCCTACACTACCAGAGTACAAACTCTCAGATTCCTTGTCACTTCTTCGACCAAGCTTAGTGGGAACCCTACCTCCTTTCCCCTCGAACCTGAGCGAGCCCCATGTCTGCTTCAACAGGCGGGCAAGGGGGCTGGGAATGAGGCTGGGCTAACCTTAGGAACATCCGGCAGCTGCTTCTCTTACTTTTTTTGGAACGTGGGTTGCCATGCGGTGAGCCCCTCCTCAGGAGAATGACGGGGTTTTCTACTCCCGCCAAGAGTTATGGCCTCGGAAACCCCTGGGGGCAGCTCCCCTGTGTCCTGGAGGGTTGCCGTGAGCTGCCATCAAGGGGGCGGCAGTGAGCCTGAGGCTGAATATTTCTTTTCTTTTTCGTTTTTCCTTTTTGAGCTTGAATGTTGTGGAGTTGCCACGTACGTCCCGAGTCCAGCTGGCGTGACGGAGGACCGCGCAGCAACTGGGCCTCTCGCAAAGGCGAAGGCACTGCCTCACACATCGCTGTCGGGTTAAGCCCCAGCCTCCAGTGGGAAGCGGGTGGGGCAGAGAGTCATGAGTTATCACAACGAGGGCGGTTTCCACCGAGTCAGCGTGGGGGTTTTGTTTGTAATAAAATTTTGATAGTAAAAACTTTGCGTCGCCTGGTGGGAGTTGGCATTCCTAATCCCCCTCCACCCGCCCCCGCCCCAGCCACAGGTTAGCGCTGAGAAAATCGGAAATTCCAGACCACTTCACTCTGCTATCCAGAACCTGGACATGGGCCAAGAGGCAGTTGAATGAAAGGGACAAGGGAATGCTGCATGGTTTAAAATCTGGAAACGTGTGTGTCGGGGCTGTACCCCTCACCATATTTATCAAACTGTGTACTGAGCGAGTCACCCGAGGAGCTGGATGACACGAAGGCCAAGGCTGTGGCCTCAGGATTGGAGGAAGGTCTGTTGGCAACCTGCCGTAGGCAGATGACATGCCTTGTTTGCTGGACGTGAGGGCTTGAAGCCCTCGCTGATGGAGATCAGGGATCGCAGTCTTCAGTGAGGATTGCAACTTAATGTAAAGAAAGCCCAAATCCTCACAACTAGCCTCATAGGTAGCGTTCTGATAAACGGAGAAAAGATGACGAAGTTGTCCAGGATTTTGTCTTGCTTGGATCCAAGCAGCCATCCAGTCAAGAGATTAGAGGACACCTTGCACTGAGCAAGTCCGCTGGGCCAGCCCTCCCAGAGTGCTGAGGTGCAGAGGATACGGTGTGCCTGACCCGTGGGATGGAACTGCCGTTGCCTTATATGCATGAGAAAGCTGGGCGTTGCTCAAGGGAGACTGGAGAAGAAGCGACATGTTTGGATTGTGGTGCTGGCGAAGAATGCGGAAAGTGCCACGGACTGCCGAAAAAGCAAATCAATCTGCCCTGGAAGAAGTACAGCCCGAACGCTCCTTAGAGGCGGGAGCACTTGAGGCTTGACGCCAGGAGAGACCAGTCCCTGGAGAAGGACCTCATGCTTGTTAAAGTGGAGGGGTGGTGAAAAGAGGATGGCCCTGGACCCGATGGATGGACACAGGGGCTGCAACAATGGGTTTGCCATGTTGGAAGCAGCTTGCTGGCACGTGACTACCCCAGCCACCGCGCATCTGGTCCTGGGCGTGGCTAAGACAATGTCTCACTCACTGGTGATAGCGATTGGTCCAGACAGGGACCTGGGGGGACCCAAGCAAGCGAATCAGGACCCTTCTTGGGGAGGGTTCTCTCCTGCCACGGGGGAGGCAGTCATTTCCTCTGGGACTGGGACATGGGGATGAGGCAAACTCGGCTGCTGTCTGTGGTCAGGTTCCCCTACTCCCAGCTCAGCGTGGAGCCATCCTGGCCACTGTGGGAGAAAAGGCAGTCCCGACGGAGAGAAGAGGTTGTGGTGGCACCGTGGGGTCTTGGCCTCGCTGTGCCACCTTTCAATTATGGACTTACCACCTCTGAGACCCAGTAGATGTTTTGTTTTTCCCCAGTTTGAGATAGTTTTTGGATTGGTGGCTTTCATTGCTGTGAGTGGCTGTTGAACTGGTTCTGACCCAGGGGGATCCCGTGTATGGCAGAGTGGGGCTCTGTAGAGCTCTCAGTGGAGAGTTTTTGGGAAGCAAATAGCCAGGCCTTTGTTCCAAGGCACTGCGGGGTGGGCCCACACGTCCGGCCTTCCAGAGAGCATCCTGAACTCGGGAACTCATGCTGGCTGGGGATACACAGGCCGAGCTCAGCGGGTCACCATGGGATGCGGTTTGGTGGGGTTGACGTTCTCCCAAGTGTGTTGCTTTGTCTGCCCAGGGACAGAGAGCACAGGCGGCTCGTGTCTGTGCCAGAGCCAGCTCTCACCAGAAACAGAGTAGCAGCCACGCTTGGTTGGTGGGAGGCTCTGGCTGCTGTGTTTCACTCACGTTCTCGAGCTGGGTGCTCACCATGGCCTTCCAGGGAGGCAGCTGGTGACCATTGCAGCTGGGTAGGCCCGAGACTTGGGGGCTTCTCTCTGCACACGACACAGCAGGCAGAATCTGCGTAGGAGAGGGGGAGGAAGTGAAGGAGGAGGGGGCGGCAAGGGATTCCCATTAACTTCTCTAGCCCTAAATCAATTTAACAGGAGCCTCCAATGACTCTGATTTTTCATTTTCAGTATTACCATTATCAACCCGATATTACTGGCAGCTCAGGTTTGGAATGGGCCAGCTCGGTGGAGGCTGTCACACAGGGAATAGGATCAGATTACGCCAATTATCTAATATTCTGCTAATTAGACACCCAGTGCATCTCTCTCATTTACAGCAGTGCTCAGAGCGGGCGTTGTTAGTCTTGGCTGATAGCTGTTTATCAAGTACCCCTGCCCGGTGACTCCACTCTTCCCAGGGGAAGTTCAGTCTTCAGGATAGGGACCCTGCCTGGGAACACATCTTCCATGGGATGGCATCATGGTGTGCAATTGGGGGGGGGGGACCCAAGTGTCTCAGAGGATCCTGGAACAGATCAAGTTGCGGAAGCATCTAGAGTTCAGAGACGGTCTTTCCTCTTTACAGATGGGAACACGGAGACTCTGAGAAGGTGTGCTTGAGCACAGGTAGGAGTGGGAGAGCAATGCCTGGATGCCAGAGCTCCCAGCCCTCAGTCTAACAGCCTTTCCCCTCATGTGGGACTTGGGGGGCTGTGTGAACTCCAAGCCACGTGCTCCTGCCCTTCGGTTGGCTGGGCTGAGGGTTGAATCTGGCTTGGAGGGAACACCGTGGGGTGTCTTCAGGCATGGCTACAGCCCATCTTCCAACTGTGGCACTGCCCTCCCTGAGCACCTGGAGTGGAGGAAAGGCCCGTGCTTCAGGGTGGGAAGAACTGGGTTCAAATTCAGCTCTGTGACTGTGGCCGGATCCTTCATCCCTCTGAACCCCAGAGGGAGCTGAGGGCCTGTGAACTGAGAGAGCAGATGAGAACCAGGGGAATGGATGATGCACAAGAACCACATTTCAAGGGAGGCTCAGGTGCAAGGAGGGACCTCGCCATCCCATGTATCACTTTGGAGGCTCCTGCTGTGGTGGGGTGCCATCTCCCAGTGACACCAGTGCGCAGAGGACAGCTGCTCTGTGGGGTCTGAAAGGAAAGCACGTGGCCAGGTCGGCCTTGTGCGGCACCTCCCTGGTTCAAGGTGCCAACGCTTCACCAGCGGTCAAGTGCTTACGCCTCGCTCCACCACAAGCAAAATACGAAACACGGATTGCTTCCACTCCAACGAGAGGGCCCACCCTGTGCGGGAAACATGCTTAGCACCATCATCTCATTGACTCCCTTTCTGGAGACCCTGGTTCGATGCCGGGCCGACGCCCCTCCGATAAGGGCAGTGGAGGCTCCCGTGTTTCTAGGCGGTGCAGGCAGTTTTGCCATCGATCGGCTCTTACCTAAAGCTTGATGGTCTGAACCCATCCAAGAGCTCAGCAGAAGACAGCCCTGGCCATCAGCTTCCATGAAGAGCACAGCACGGAAATCAATCCTGGGGAGCCCGTCTGCTCTGTGTCCCGGGGGTGGCCATGAGCAGACTGCAAGACAGTAACAGGATGCTGAACAGGTCTCAGGGGAGTGTCCAGATAATGGTGGACTAGCAAGAAAGGCCTGGCAATCTACAGTCAGTGTTGAACTCAGTGGATCACAACAATCTCATTTGCAACCCCGCCTCGGCTGGAGGAGGGCTGAACAGCACCTGTTCCCATTGTGTGTGGACTCTCACTCAATGGCATCCACCCAGCCTGCCACCCTTGTTGCACAGCTGGGAAATCCAAGGCCCTCAGGGACCTGGGGATTTGACACAAACCCAGCTGTTTCCAGAAGAAACTGTAGAGCAAGATGAGCTTGGTCCATAAGCTTCTCCAGCTTCTGGTAGGCCAGAGGGGGACGTGAGCAGCAGCAGGGGTGGCCAGCCTGGCCCTGGAGGCCCTGCCCACCAGCCCCTCCACCCAGAGGCTGATCCCCGAGCTCACGCTGCAAGGCCGCTGCGCTCGGAAACATGGCCGGCTCCGCTCCGCTGGCCTTCATTATCTTTATCAATTTAATTGACTCGGGCCAGTGTGGCCAGCCAGCTAATTATGATGGCTCTCAGGGCCCTCGGGCAGCTGCTTAATCGGGCAGGAGTGGCTGGGCGCAGGTCCCAGTGTCCTGGGTGAGGAAGCGAGCAGCGGTATCTTAACTGGACCATGACTGCTATGGGGTCCCTCGCTGCCATGGTCCAGGTCTGGGAGTGACCAGCTAACCCCCGACCGTGATCTGTGCCTGGCCAGCGTCCAGAACACGTGGGATGGAGATGGACCCGGGTCAGTGTGGCAGCCATCCCTTAGCAAGAAACTCCTTATCATTCATTTTGTGAGCTGGATAAACCTTTCCTTTGTACCTGCTCAGCCCAGAGGCAAGGTGCAGCCAACGTGCTTAAACTTCTTTCCTCTCTATAAAGAAGTAGGTGGCCCGGTAGGAGGCCGTGGCCACGTTTCAGGTGGGTGAGGGGGTGGCATCTGTATAGGAGCACAAGGGGCAAGTCAGGGGGAGTGCTAAGAGAGGTACTTTAGGAGCAGCAGGAGGGGGCGGGAAGAAGACAGGAATGGTCCCCTCTGATTGGACAGAAACCAGACGGTCAGGCCTGTCTATAAACGCTCTGCACCACCCGAGACTCCCAGGTACTGTTGCAATGTCCATTTCCCAGGGCTCAGGGAACTGAAGGAGCTTGTGCAGGGGCCACAGAGCAGAGCTGAGCATTGAAACGGGGCTGTGACTGCAGAGTGACTCTTGACCAAAGGTCACGGCGTGGGGCAGCGGGGCCCACTGTGCGCCAGCAGTTCCCCTGCAAGTATGATCTGCAAAGGAGCATTATCGGGGTGTCACCTCAGAGCGTTGACTCCCCACCTCCACCCCAGGCCCAGCTTGTCACATGGGTCGATCCTTCTCTAAAAGTGGGGCCATTTACTCTGCTGCTGCTGCTCACTGCCCCGCCAGCCCCAGCTCATAGTGACCCAGCCTACAGCAGAACATGTCCCAGCCCTGTCTCAGCCGCGGCTCTGTGGTGCCTATGGATTGGGTTTTTTTTTTTTTTTTTTTGGATTAAAGAAACTAGAACACCAGGCCTTTCTTCCTAGTCTTAGTCCAGAAGCTCAGATGAAACCTGTCTACCTGCTTATAATAGAAATACGGGGGGTATCACTCCCAGCACCACAGAATATGCAGGCCACCATCATGCTTGTACACAGGACACCATGACCCCCAAGGGCTTGTTCTCCCTCTAGCACAAGGGTTCTCAATCTTCCTCATACTGTGGCCCTTTCATACAGCTCCTCTGTTGTGGTGACCCCCAACCATAACATTATTTCCATTGCTGCTTCATCACAATAATTTTGCTACTGTTATGAATCGGGTGATCCCTGTGAAAGGGTCGTTTGACCCTCAAAGGGATCATGACCCACAGGTTGAGAACTGCTGCTCTAGAACATAAGCTTCTAGAGGGCAGGACCGCACCTTATTCAGAGCTATAGCCCCCACAGCTGGCCCAGGACTTGACCACGCTGGGTCTACAGTCCTGTGACCCCATCGGAGATTCTGGACTCTCCAGAAGGCCAAGCCTTTCATAGCCTATTGTGGCCCTGGGTCTATCCCCCCTCCAGCACAGAACACGCAAACCCAGGCAGCCTTGTGTGGAGCCACCTCTCCCCTTCTTTGCACTTCTTCCTGGTCCTGAGCTGTCGGTCCCTCCCTCAGCTATGGCATCACTGTGACTGCCCCTGGGGTCCCTGCCGACTAGCCTTTAACATTTTACAACCTTGTTCACGCAGCTCAAGACCCACTAAAGACCTCGAGCACCATTGCACTTTGAGGGCTGCAGATGGCTCCTCAGCGGGTCAGGGAGGCAGTGTGGGGCTGCGGCAGGGAGGGCTGGCCCTGGGGAGACCCTTTGACTTTCAGCATGGCTTTCCTCTGACTTTACCCTGTTGTGCAGCATGTTCACCCTGGCTGCCCAGGGCTTGCCCACTTGGACACAGTGCCAGGAGTGGGTTGGCGTGGGCCTCGATCCCACTGTCTGAGAAGGGTCCAGAATATGAGTCCTGCCAGTGTTTCCCAGAGAGGCCTGTGGAGCGAGGACTGCAGACCGTGAGGATGCGTGACGCAAAGCCAAAGTCCAGGGAGCAGGGTGAGGTGGCTTTGCAGAGGTAGTAGTGCGGGTGACATGCCAGTTCTGGCCAAAGGCCAGTCTGGCACTGTCATAGCCAGGCACAATCAGCTGCCCAGGGATGTGGACAAAGGGACTCCAGCGGCCCAGGGCAGGTCTCTAAGGAAGAGACTTGGGTCTAACCACTGGGAGAGGAGGCCGGCTGACATCAAGGAAGAGGTTTACAGGCACTTGAGGGGTCTTGGACAAGACCCTGGCAACCTTCCCTCCAGCTTGTCCGAGCCAGCTCTAGAGATCCAGCAATGAGGGGGCTTCAGAAGCTTGTGGGAAATGAATGAAAAGGTCATGGAATTTGCCCAGGAACATTGTGCACTCCTCCAAAGTACATTATGAGGCCGAAAAATCAGTGGGGGGAGAAAAGGCTTAGTGACTTGCTGCTGGATAGATTAGCGCTCAGAAAACACTCTGGGGGCGGTCTTATTGTCACAAGAGCTGTGCACACATGAGAATCACGTGAGAACATGTGACAATATCTGCCTATCCATCTTTCTCCACCACCTGCCAGTTTGCCGTGCGGTGGTGACTTGTGTGTTGCTGTAATGACAGAGGCCCTGTCTCTGGTATTTCAAACACCAACAGGATTGCCCAAAGAGAACGGGTTCCTGCAGAGTGGGCGGACGAAGGACAGACGATGAAGAAGGACTAGGCTGTCCACGTCCGAGGAATTGTTGGATGACTCCAGAAAGATTTTACAGAGAGCCCTGAAAGCTCATGGAAAACATCGAAACATGGTCGGTTCCTGAAAGCCTGGCGAATGGAAGCAGCACACCGTCAGGCATAGTGCCAGAAGAGTCTGCCCAGGTCAGAGGACCCTCAACATACGATCACGGAAGAGCTGCCTTCTCGAAGCAGGGTCACCCGCAATGACTTGGAAGGAGTAAAGCCTGCAGGAGTAAAGCCTCAGGACCTTCATTTGCTCATGGGCATGACTCATAAAGCAAGGAAACACTTGCAAACATCTGTTAAGAACCGGAACTTGGAATGAGCGAAGTATGAATCTAGGAAAATTGAAGGCATCAAAAATGAAATGGAACGCACAAAGATCAATATCCTACGTGTTAGTGAGCTGACACAGACTCATATTGCACATGCTGAGTCATACAATTGGCTGGTGGACTCTGGCAGGAATGACAGATTCAGGAGGTTTGGTGTCACAGTCAGCATCCAAAAAGACATTCAGGGTCTACCGTGAAGTACAATGCTGTCTGTGACAGGGTAATAGCCAACCACAGGCAAGGAGGTCCAGTTTATACAACTGCAGCTCAAATTTTAATAGCAATCACTAAAGCTAGTGAGGCAGAAATGGAAGAATTCTACCAAAGTCTTTGATCTGGAATTGGTCAAGAATTCAATCAAAATGCATTGATAATTATTGATGATTGAATGCAAGATTTGGAAACACAGTTGAAAAATACGGCCTTGGTGATAGAAATGAAGCTGGAGATCTCTTGATGGAATTTTGCAAAACCAACAGCTTCTTCATTGTAAGCATCTTCCCCACCCCCCACCCCAAGAACACAAAAAGTGACTAGATACATGGACTTCTTCAGATGGAATGCACAGAAATCAAGCTGATTCCATTTATGGAAAAAGATGATATTTAAATTCTCATTTCAGTACCAGCAGTGAAAACCTGGCTAGGATCCAACCGTGGAACAGACGGCCAATTGCTCATATGCAAGCTTAGGTTGAAGCTGAAGGAAATGAAAATAAGTCCATGTGAGCCGACATATGACCTTGAGTTGATCCCTTCTGAGTTTAAAAGCATCTCAAGGGAAGGTTTGGCACACTGACCCCTAATGACAGAAGACTCCAGCCATGGAAGGACATCAAAAACATGCACAGGAAAAGCAAACGGTCATTAAAAAGAAAGGAAAGAAAGAAAAGATCAAAGTAGATGTCAGAAGAGACTCTGAAGCTTGCTTTCAATCGGTGTGGCTACAGCAAAGGGAAGACACGATGGCGTAAAAGAGCTGAACAGAAGGTGTTGAGGGGGAGCTCTGGAAGACTCAAACACAATGAGGTGTGTAAAGATCTAGAGAGGGGAAACCAAAAGGAAGAGCATGTTCAACATATCTGAGATGAAAAGAACTCAAGAAAAAAAATTCAAGCTTTCTTGGAGGATTTTATGGGTGAACTATTGAAAGATTCAGGAAGCATCAAAAGAAGATGTAGAATCACCTTACCAAAAAACAAACAAACAAACTAACTCGTCAACTTTGAACCATTTCAAGAGCCATATGACCATTCACATTCCACTATAGGACCAACAACCCATGATTCTGAAGAAAGAATTCCAAGCTTCCCTGAAAGCTTTAACTGAAGACAAAGCTCCAGAAATTGATGGAATGGCATTTGAAATGTTTCAATAGGTGAAGGAAGCCCTGGAAGCACTCATTTACCCCAAGAAATTTGGCCAACTGACTAGAAAGATCTATACGTGCATTCATTCTGAAGAAAGGTGATTAAACATAATCCTGAAATTATATAACCATATCATTGATATCACATGCAAATAAAATGCTGCTGAAGAGTCTTCCAACAGTGATTGCAGCAGTACATTGCCAGGGGGCTGCCAGAAGTTCGGGCTGGATTCAGACGAGGATGTGGAACAAGGGCTCTCATGGCTGATGTCAGATGGATCTTGGCTCAAAGCAGAGCATATCAGAAAGAGGTTTACTTCTTTTTCCCCCCAAACTTTAAAAAAATTACTAGATGGCATTTACATACAGTGAAATACTGAGGTCTTGGGCTGAGCCCCAGTGGCGAAGTGGTTGAGTGCGGGACTGCGGCCCATTGGCTTGGTGGTTCAAATCCAGCAGCAACTCTCCGGGAGCAAGGCTGGGTAGCTCCCACGACCACCAAAGGGCAGTGATGCCCCCCTCCCCCAAAAGAAATGCTTAGGTCTTAAGTGTATCGTTTGTGAGATTAAAAAAAATTCTTGGGGGCCCTTACAGCTCTTATCACAATCCTTCCATCCATCCATTACATCAAGCACATTTGTACATATATTGCCATCATTTTTAAAACATTTTCTTACTACTTGAACCCTTGGTATCAGCTCTTCATTAAAAAAAGATGTTTCTGTTTTCTTGACTATGCCAAGGCTTTGACTATGTGGATCATGATAAACTATGACTAGTCTTGAAGAATAGAATTCCCAGAGCACTACATTGTGCTCATGCAGAATCTGTACAGGGATCAAGAGACAGTTCCCATGAGAACAAGGGAATGTGCATAGTTTAAAATCAAGAAAGGTGTGAGTCAAAGTTGTCTCCTCTCACCAGACTTATTCCATTGGTATGCGGAGCAAAGCATCAGAGAGGCAGAAGTATTTGAAGACGGTGGCTTCATGATTGGAGGAAGGCTTACTAACAAACGGTGATACCCAGGTGGCAGAGTCATGCTTGCTAAAAGCTGGAGGACTTGAAGCACTTGTTGATGAAGAGCAGGGATGGCAGCCTTCACTATGGATGACAAGTCAATGTACAGGAGACCAAAATCTTCACAACTGGACTGGTAGGGAGCATCATGATAAACAGAGAACAGATTGACATAGTCAAAGATTTTGTCCTTCTTGGATCTGCAATCAATGTCCATGGATCCTTTCCAAGAGACCCAACGATGTACTACATTGGGTAAATCTGATACACAAGGCCAGGATGTTATCTTGAGGATGAAGTGGCTTCATATCCAAGTCGTGGCGTTTTCAATCACCTCCTATGAATAGGGAAAGCTGAAAGAAGAATCAACGCATTTGAATCACGGGACTGGCGAAGAATATCGGACGTACCACGGCCTGCCAAAAGAACAAGCAAATCTGCCTTGGAAGAAATAGAGCCAGCGTGTTCCTTCGAGGCCGGGATGGTAAGACTTTGGACATGCTACCCAGGGAAGCCTGTTCCTGGGAAAAGACGCCATGTTTGGCTGAGGAGAGGCAGAAGAGAGGAAGACCTTCAACAAGATGGAGTGTCACAGTGGCTGTAACAATAGGTTCAAACACGAGGGCAATTATGAGGATGGAGAGGGACTGACCGGTATCTCTCTGTTGACCATACGCTCACTGTGAGTGGGAGCCAATCTGATGACACATGATGACAATTTCTGTTCTATCCTGTCTATCGTCTCTCTTTCTATGACATTGATCTCAAGAGGCTGGGTCACAAGATTACCAGCGGCTGTCAAGTCCTAAAGCTGTAGGTTCTGCAGCAGGGTGGAGCCTCCAGAAGTCTTGCATCCCATGCCCGGAGGTCAGCTGATGGGAAGGGTATGCAGAGCCGAGAAAGACAGTGGCTTCTGCCCAAGTACTTGTGTATGACCTAGAGACAGAAAACATGGATTGCATCACATTAATCTGCATTGTGGAAGGCGATTCCCTCATATTACATTGGATTAGCTTGTGGAACAGCAGGTAGCTTAGTGTTGACCAAAGCACTGGAAGCCGTGGCTTCGCCAAGCTGACATGAAGACCGGCATTGCAGATGCGGGTGAGTTCACAGGCAGGTGTAAAAGACTGTAGAAGGAGGTCTTGCTGGCTGCTCCCTCTTGCTTTGCTTCTCTGCATGCCGCTCGCTCGGCTGTGTTGAGTGCTCAGGATATGCCTGGCACTGTGGCGTTAGCTGTCGCAGTCTCATGACACCACATCACAAGTCCACATGCACTAACCGCTCACGGTGATGCTCATCTTACCTGTGAGGTCCTGGAGTCCCTAGAGATTACCTATGTCAAGTGATCAAACACACACAGCTACTCAGTGCAGAGCTGCACCTTCTAACTGCTGCCAACTCTGGGCAGCAGGGTCCCTGAGTTTTGAGCACCAGCTGGGCCCTGCCCGAGGCTCCAGGAGGACAACGGGAGCAAGACTTGGAGAAAATAATTCCTGAGGACCCTGGGATCCTGCCTCTGCCGATCCTGGCTCTCCCTGGAGTATTTCATGAGATGCCCGGGGCGCAGCTCCCAGGTAGGGCTGGTATGGACTTCTGAGCTCAGGCGGCTGCCCCTCAGGAAGAGGCGGCCAGCATCGCTGAGCACAGTGGGGTGTTCTTGGTGCTGTTAGAGTGTTAGATGCTGTGGAGTTGGTTCAGACCCACGGTGACCCAGCGCACCACAGGAAGACTCACGGCCCGGTCGTGGGCCATCCTCACAGTAGCTCTGATGGCAGAGCCCCTGGCTGGAGCCCGTGCCACTCCATCTCACAGCAGGTCTTTCCTTGTCCGCTGACCCTCCACGGAGCACGATGTCCTTCTCCAGGGGCCAGAGCTGTGAGGCGTGACTGTCAGGACCCACAGCTTCTCAGGATGACGGGACTCCCGAGAAGGGCGGGTGCCGCCCAGGGCAGCCCAGTTGTGTGGACTGCTGGGTGGGGGTGGGGGTGGGCAGGAAGCCGTGGTGGATCAATACGCAGAGCTAAGAGGAACGGAAGGAAAATGAAAGCAAAGTGCTTTGAGGTGCTGAAGGTCTGCAGAGCTGATTCCTCCGCGGTCCGGAGGTGCGTGCAACGGTCACCTCTGCCTCCGGGCCGGAGAAGCGGGGAGGATGGCTGCTCTCCCTCCCAGGGTTCCGCTTCCAGAGAGAGGCCACTGAGGTCAGCTCTGCTCCCCCCTCCTGCCTGCCTGACCCCAGGGGAGTTGTCCTGGGGCCCAACTTGGCTGTGGAAGATCAGAATGTGTAAGGAGTGTGTGTGTGGGGGGGGGGAGGGGGTTGTCTGAGGGAGGGGGATAGTGGAACTAGGTTGAGGGTGGGGTGGGGAGGCAGACATGAATTTTAACTTGGAAGCTGCCTCCCACTGGCTGGGTGATCTGTGCTGAATTGTTGCGCTCTCTATAAACTTTGTTCCCTAAAAAAGACCAGTCCCTGGGGAAGGACATTGTGTTTGGTCAGGTGGAGGAGCGGTGAACACGGGAAAGCCCTGTAATGATTGAGCCCCATCGTCACCATGCCAAGAGCCGCCCTGCAGGTGGCACTGGAGGGGCAGCACTGTGGTCCCTCAGGAGAGGTTGGGGGGAGGGGCAGGGACTAGATGGCCTGTCTCAGGCCTTGGAGACAGCGGTGGTGCATGACCTGTGCAAAGGACAGAGGGCCTCCTATGGCCTCTGGTCCTGGCTGGACCCCTGGGAGGGGTGTGCCGCTGCCTGAAGGAACACCAGCTCCAGGTCTCCCAGGCCCCAGACTTTGGGCAAGATACTCGGCCTTAGAGCCCCTTCTTCAGTGTCTGTGTGGAAGTGGAGTGAGGTGAGCTTGTCAAGTTCCCATGTCATAGTCATCTCCAGAACCTTCCAGATCATTCTGGATGATGTTTCTCAGGCCCTGTTTCCTCCGCACACTCACAACCTCAGTGGGATGCTGGGAGCCCTCTCACCAGGTGTAGACAGGTAAAGGGGTCAGAGGCACAAGATCCTCAGAGACCCAGCCCTGCAGACCAGGACCTTGGCTCCTCAAGGGCTCCTCTCGGCCTGCTGGACCCCTCCCACATGTCGTCTGGCCACACCTTCTTTTGCACGCACGCACACAGCTTTCCTCCCAAGCCGCGGCAATCACAATGGAGGCTGTCCTGTTCCTGTGCCATGGAATCTGCCCTGACTCAAGGGAGGCCCTGCGCCAGCCCCACAATTGTCATGAGGGGCAGTCATGTGTCAGCCCATCTCACGGAGGCTCTTCCTGTATTGATGGGCCTTCTCTTTCATCCAGGACTGATCCCAAAGCAGCTGGGATGATTTGTCGATTCCATATCATCATGATCATTATTTTGAGTGATACCAGATTTCAGCGTTGTTTGTTTTCTTTAATGGAAGACTGAAAAACTCACAGCTAAACTCACCGCCACCGAGTGGATTCTGACTCACGGCAAACCCCCCCCCCCTTCCCCCCCCACCCCCGTTGGCCAGGCAGAGCGTGCCCGGACTGTGGCTCTTCATGGGGGTGTGAAGCCTCAGTTTTTGCCTGTGTGGCGGCAGCCTGCTGAGTGGCCCACATCACCACGGGGCTGGTATCACCAAGGAAGAATAGTGATGACAATAAAGTAACCAAAAGAGCAAAGTTGCTGTTTGTCCTGAAACCCACCACCCAGTTTGTTCAGGGGCCGTCTTCCTGTGTCTGGGCTAACGAGAGAAACAAATCCAGAAACACTCATCTGTGTGTAAGAGAGGACTTTATATCCCCCTTTATGTGTTTGTAGCTATCTGTCTTTATAGATTGACGCATAAGAAGTAACTATGCTTCAATAAAGCATCCCGGTCCAGTCCAGATCAAGTCCATAAGTTTCGCTATTACCATATTAGCCCATGAATTCCATTCCAGACTCACGCAGCACATGCAATGATGCCAAATGCTGGTAGGTGGATCCAATGGCAGTGGACGCATCTTCCAGGCCTCTGGCTGCCATTAGCGTTGCTCCATTTTGCTTGTCAACAGGAATAAGAAGCAGAGAGAGAGCGAGAGAGAGAGAGCCCCACTCCCAGGGAAGAAGAGAGGAAGTTCCCCTAATCCATGTGAGAAGGCCATGCCCACACAGAGGTCTCAGTCAGACTGTGACCTGAGTGACAGGCTAGACTCCATCCCTTCACTCTATTTATCAAGTTGATATGAAATTATGTAAATACCAAACCTCCCTTCACTTGCCTCCAGTTATACAGCGCCCTGTGCTTCCTCCCTACACTGAGACTGACGCAGGACCCCAAGCCAGAGAGGTCCAGGTGACCAAGGAGCCTTTGACCTTCCTCTCCCCATGATAGGACTCAGTTCCCTGATCTGTCCTTCTGGGGGCCTGTCTGGTGGGGCTGTTGATTCTTAGACACAGTGGGACCTCTGGGTCATGTATGCACCAGTAAGTGATCCGGGCCACATGGCCCCTCCCCCTACCACACCTCAGGTCTCAGAGAGCTCTCATCAGGCTCAAGATGGCAAGAAACAGCCTAACAGGACGACTGGAGTGAGGCAGGAAACAATGATAACTACCAAAACAACAATGCCCTTCGTAAGAAATAACCACCATTCCTTGCGAGCTTCTTGTGGGCTGGGAACTGCAGAATGCTTTCATGGATGACATTTTAATTCCCACCAAACCCTGGGAAAGCAGATATTATCATCATCATATTATCTCCTGAGAGATCAGTAAGCTTTATGGTGCAGGGTCACCCAGCAGAGCCCAGGGGAGGTGAAGGTCTGTCTGATGCTCTCAGGCGGCTGCTCTGTTTCTCTGTGCACAAGTATGGGTGGCCTCTGTGTCAGCCCAGCCACTATCCCTGCAGTAACATCTAAACCTCAGTTCTTCCATTTGACCGAAAACCCAACACAAACAGGTGATCTAGGGTATCCATTGGCTTACATAGCTATAAAAAGAGATAGTACCTGCTTCTGGCCAGGCTTGATGCAGAGTTTTCCTTTGTCCGGGGCCAGGGCCTTGTCTCTTTCTCCTTTGCTAAGTGGGCCACTCTTGCTTCCAAAGTGGCCTCAGCTCCCTCATCCATCTCTGAGTGAAAGAGCATCCAGCTCTCCCAATAATAGCTCAAATCTAAGTCTCAGAATGTGGCTGGCGGTCGGCCAGACTTGAGTCATGTGCCCATTCCTGAACCCATCATTGTGCACAGGAGGACACTGGCTGAGTGAAGCCACCTAGCCGGGTAAGTTAGGACGATGGGGGCCAGAGGGACAGGACGCTGTCCACTGCACACCCACGAAAGCTTTGCCAGGCAGAGGGCACTCTCCCCTCTAACAGCCCAGACAGTGAGGGACCGAAGCAGTGGAGGGAGGGACTGGCTGGGCTCTCTGAGTGAGGAGGCCGTGCCCTCAGGAGAGGAGAGCCAATTGTCTTCCAGGGTGGTTTACACAAGCCTGTCTATAAGCACATGCTGAGCCAGGTTTGGGGCAGGCATCTTGTGGCTACCTTTTCAAATCACATCTCATTCTAGCAGTCCAACCCTTGAGGGTGACTCTTAGAGTGCTATCCGGGTCCCAACACCCTCTCAGGCCTGTCTCTACCTGCCCAGGCCTGGTGGGGCCAGATGACAGATGATGTTTCTCCAGAGGCAGCCGCTGGCTGCTGGGGAGACAGATCCTGGAAGAGCTGGAGAAATGGGTGATTATGGGAAGGTCATCCTGGGAGGGGGCTGGGTCCAGTCTCTATGCCACTGCCCACTACCCTAGCCTTGCCTTTGATTTCCCCACCCCACCCAATCCCCCACTTCCAGGAGGACCTCCAAGCTCCAGCCGGTCCCAGCTTTCAACGGATCCCTTTAGAGCAGAGATGCCCTCTGTTGCAGTGACACAAGGAATCAGCACATCAGATACACCGCAGCAAGAGGACAGGGCCTTCTGCCTTCCTAGTGCCCCTGAGGAGGGCACCCTGGGGAGCACCCTTTGATATGTCCTGATGCAGTCTCTCCCTGCCCTTGAGTGGCAGGGACAAGGAGACCCTGCGATGTCGCACTTGGGGGGGCAGGGGCAGCGAGTGCACCCCATGACCTTGTCCCCCATGCCTTTCATGTTGCCGAGGGCTGGTGGACACTGAGCGATGCTGAGCCGGCCCTGACGCAGTGCGCACTCGCAGCCTCGAGGCTGGCGCTCCCAACCCCTTATCAGTAAAGGGGGATCGTCATTCTGTCTCCCCGACCTGCTCTCCAGCCTACGATAAGGGGCCTTATCTGACGTGGAGACTGGAGCGCTGTGAGCGGCGGACATAATGAATGGTGTCTGCTCGTCAGCACTGCCTCTGAGGAGTCTCCTTGAAGAAAAGGCACAAGAGCCGGAGACAGGCCCGATTCCCGGAGATGCCAGGGATGTGGCAGGCCTCCTGCTTAGGGTGAGTCCTAGGGGGACCCTGCCGGGGGCCAGCCATGAGCCTGCACCATCGCAAGGCAGGCATGATCGGCTTTCATCTGACTGCGGGGTTGTGGTTAAGTCTGAGCCTCAGTTTCCCCATCTGGGCCTTTAGCCATGGGCCTGGACCCTCTCTGGTGTTTCTGTTACCCAATAACATTTGTGTTCTTATACTGCCCTTCCCCCCACCCCCAACCCCGGCCCTGGAGTCTTGCTGGCAGGTGATATAAAAAAAAACAACATTTTTTGAGGCGCTCTTACAGATGTTATTACAATCTGGAGTTCCAATAGATCAAGCATGATTGTACAATTGCTGCCCTTGTAATTTTCAAGACCTTTTCTTTTCTTCTTGAACTCCTTGATATCAGCATCCCTTGATCCCCTCCTCCCCTCACTCCACCACCCTGTGAACTCTCGGTATATTATATATTGATATTGTTATTTTATTTATTGATTTATTTTTACCTTAACTTCTACCATCCCATGAATCCATTCTCCTTAAATTCCAAAGTTTGTTCCCTTTGAGTGGGATCACTCAGTCATCATAGCCATCTTCCTCCCTCCCCCAAGCTCTTCTTGTATGCTTAGGAAGCTAATACTTCCCTTACTCTTTCTGAGGGGATACTGCCACTTGAATGTCACGCATCAAAAGATCTTGTTTGTACCCAGGTACATCTGCAGGACTAGCAAGATTGGTGAGGTAACGATAGGGCCATAATAGTGGGAGGAGGAAATTTTAGAGCACTAGAGGATAGTTGTGTGTTTCATCAGTGCTATACTGCATCCTGCATATAGCATTCCTTCAATGTGACCCTTCTGTGAGGGACTGTCCAATTGTTTTACAAATGAGATTTGGGTCTCTATCTTGCCTATGTTCCTGCACATCAGTTTGATTACTTGTTTTTGAACTTCTGGTGCTTTTTCCTGTTGACACCTCATGATCCCACAGGCTGGCATGCTTCTTCCATGTGGGCTTTATGACTTCCTTGCTAGATGACTGCTGGCTTGACTTAAAGCCTTGAAGACCCCAGAGGCTATATCTTTTAATAGCCAGGCACCATCAGCTTTCTTTACATCTGCTTAGGCACCCATTGTTTTGTCTCCAGCAATCGTGTTAGGTAGATGAGTATCCTACAATGCCACATTATTAGAACAAACCATTCTTATATTGAGGTAGGATTTAAGTAACGACTCAGAGTCTGTCCTAGCAGGTGATGTTTGTGGACTCCCTGCCCCAGTCTGCAAGTCACTGAAGCTCTTGCTCTGTCCACCACAGTGGTTCCCACCTCCATTCCTCCTGGAAGAGGGGCTGGAAAGGAGGGCTGCCCTTTGTCAGCAGAGCTGTCTCTCAGGGCAAAGGGGCTCCCATCTCACCAGCAGACCAACACACTCTCTTAGCAGAAACTTCTGGCTGGGGAAGAAACAGGTTTTGGGCTCTGTGGGAACCTTCAGAGAAGCCATGCTCCTGTCTGTGGAATGTCAGTGCTAGACCCAGCCTCGGTGACTGCACTGCCTATCACTAATGCCCACAAGAAGCAGCTCAGTGGATACAAATGAGAGCCTAGGCACATCTCTATAAGCCTCAACTTCTTTTTTATGCCCTCTGGTGGGAGTGGGAGGCCCAGCCTTGCTCCTGGAGAGCTGCTGCTGTATTTGAACCGCCCAGCCAGTGAGCTGCAGTCCTGCACTGAACCACTACACACCTGGGGCTCAGCCCAAGCCTCAACTTCTTGAACTGTGAGATGGGGCCCGTAATAGTACAAAGGAGTCCTGGTGGCGTAGTGGCTAGGTGTGGGGCTGCAATTCAGAAGATCTGAAGTTCAAAAGCCTCTCTGAGGGAAAAAAGCAAGGCTTTCAACTCCCATAACCAGTTAGGGTCTCAGAAAGGCACAGGGGCAGTGCTGGCCTGTCTAATAGTGTCGCTATGAGTCGGCATCCATTCCACGGCAGTGAGTGAGAACAGCACACAGCTCCCTGACAGACCCTAGGGGTATGACACAATGCCAATCAGGAAACCACCATGATGCCAAGTACGAAATGCCCAGCACCACAATGTTGCTGCCACATAACCCACAATACTCCCCCTCCTGACTCATGGAGCTCTCCCAAGAGTCCGAGGAGAACTGGTCTGTCGAGTCTCTAGGGGCTGCTTTTTCAGAAGGAGATAGCCAGGCCTTTCTTCCAAGGCACCTCTAGGCGCCCTCAAATTGCCAACCTTTTGGGTAGCAACCAATAGCATTCACTGTTTCTGAGCCCCAGGGACTGCACCACAGAGGATGACTAATGAAAGACAATGGTGACATCACCGGCCCAATCTTCCAGCATTTTGTGTACTAATGCCCATGGCAGCCTGCAGAGCCTGAGCCTCCCTGCCTGACATCTGCTCTGGCCTTAGAGCTGGCTTTGGTACTGGAATGTGGTGCCAGTGATGATGCCAGGGCCTTGCAGGTTTCCATTGGCTGGCTCCTGCATCTCGGCCCTTGCCAGGAAGACCTGCCCAGGTCAGTCTGCTGCAGGACTGGGGACATAGGGAGAAGGACTGAGTCTCTCTGACTGACCCACGTGAAGCCAGCCTCCATCAGTCAACAGCCAGCGGCCTCCTAGACACACGGACAAGCCAGACCAAACCAGATCCATGGATTGAAATCAGTGCTTGTTGCTCTAAAAGCCACTGCATTTGGGGTATGGTCTTCTACATAGCGTGATGCCAACATCACAAACAAAAAGCCAAACCGATCTGCCCGGGAAGAAGGACAGCCAGAATGTTCCTTAGAGGCAAGGATGGTGAAACTCAGTCTCCTGCGTTTTAGACATGTCATCAGGAGACACCAGCCCCGACAGAAGGACATGATGTTTGATAAAGTAAGAGGAAGGCCCTCAGCACGATGGACACAGTGGCTGCAACGATGGACTGAAACGTAGAAACAAAGGTGAGGATGGGGTGGGACCAGATGGTGTTTTGTTCTGTTGGACACAGGCTCCCTTGTTGGGTACCATTGGGTCGGCTCCGACCCACCGTGGCCCTAAGCACAAGGGAACAGAACACTGCACGGTCCCGTGCTATCCACGACCACGGTCTGGTCTCTCCTGACAATATTTACAACAGGAAATCGGACTACAGAATCAGAACCAACCCAAGGGCACCGAGCAGCCAGCATGAGGTTGGACACACACCGAGTATTCTTTCATGAAGAGAATGCTGGGTTTCCTATCAGCGCTGCGAATGGAAAGAACAAACTATAGCTTTTTGCCATCAATAGATGGCAATCTTGAAATTAAATAAAATGAGAAGGCCATGAAAGGCAATGGGGTGGTGGTGCTGGTGGTGGTCTCAATCTCTGGTTGTAGGTGTGGGCCATCAGCAGGGGTCAAGAGTGGACAGGACAGTCCGGGGTGGGGCTGGTGGTAGTCACTCAGCTGCACATCACAAGGCTGGGGATCCACGTTCCCCAGAATGTCTACTCTGACACACGTGAGGCGTCATGCGTCACAATCTCCCAGACAACAAAGGGTCCTTTTGGGGGGAGGTTTTGCACCCCCAGGAGACTGTTTGACAATGTCGTGAATCAGGGTCATTGGCCGGGAAAGGAAAGGAAGCCCCCGAGAACCAGGTAGGCCACTTTTGTGGCAAAAAGGACCTGGTCATACAAAACGAAACGCACTGCCAGGACGATTCGAATCCTAGCGGCCCTGTAGGACAGGACAGAACTGCCCCCGTGGTTTCCCAAGAGTGTAACTCTTTAGGGGCCTCCTCTTCCTCCCGAGGAGAAGCTGGTGGTTTCCAACAGGCAGAATGTGGTTAACAGCCCAAGGCGTGACCACTGAATGGCCAGGGCTCCTTACGCAGCACGAGGCCACGACACACACAGCTCTTTTTATTATTAGACCGAGACTAACAGAGGTACCCCTGTGGGCTGTCTTGCCTTGTGGACTGTGGAAGTCTCATCTCTCTGAACTGCGGATTCCTCACTGGCCAATGGCGGTAGTAACACTCGAGCTTTGGGGGTGACCATTCCGGGGGAGGGAGTTGAGCCTATATGGTGGGGCTAGGCCTGGGTTTGAACCCCAGCCTGGAGACGGCTTGACCGCCTGACCTTGAAATCCGACTCCACCACCTGCACCTGAGAGCGTTTGCACGCTGAGTAATCATAGGAGCGGCTCGTTAAATGCGCATGGGTTGGGATACCAGGGGCTTGTTTCTGCGCTGGCCACACGTTAGGGACTTGCTCCAGCGGTCTATCGCTGTGTACCCTAGCAACCACCATTTATGCTTTCTCTTGATTCAGTTTTTCTCTTGTCAGTGGGGTAAACCGACTTGCCAGGCACATAGTAGGGTGATACCCGGGGAGAGGGCTTTCTAGTGACAGCATCGGGGACGTCCCAAGCAGACAGGGAAGACTTGGGGTCCCTCATGCTCATGAGATTAGACCAGAGGCCTCGCTCACACCCTGGCAGTTGGCGCTGGCTATTGGCCGGAGTGCGCAGGGGGTCTCATGTGCCTAGTTTGAACTTCCTGACAGCAGTCTGAGAAAAGATGGCCCAACAACCTCCCCTCCCCCCCAGCCCACACACACCTATTGAGGTGCCACATGCTTCATGCTTGCTTCTGCTGTCCCAGTGGTTAAAGCAAGCCCCCTGGCTGAGGCCAGAGTCACTGAAGCAGCGGGGTCCCCGAGGGCATCGGGGCCACCATGGCACGCCTCGCTCAAAGGCTCGGGGGCGGTTTGGTTGGCGGCATTGGTTGTCGGTATTGGCACAGTGAGAGGCCTGGATGGATGATGTGACTCTGGAGAATGAATGACTCTCCCAGGGCCACACAGGGTGGTGGGGGCGGGAAGGATAAATCACGGGGCTCACAGAAGCAGCACTATCGATAAAGCAATCAGTAACCCCCAAACGACTGGAACATGAAGCATTGCACACCTGAGCATTTGTTAGGAGTCTGAAATGTGGCAGAGCCATCCCAGGGGCCAGCCTTCCTTCATTATTGACAGGCAGCCAAGGGTGGGGAAGAGAGCCTGAGGACTCTGGGTCCAGGCCGGGTTGAGAGGGGGGGCGCACAATAAGAAGACCCTCCTGGAAGGACCAGGCTTTCAAATCAGGCGTGAGGCTGTGTTCCCTAACTGTAGCTCAGAGGGCAAAGTGCCTGCCTCTGGCCACAGGGCAGAGCTGGCTTTGGAAACAGGCCTGTCTGGCTGTAAAGTCCAGAGGGGAGTTGGGGTCCACCTGGCCTCCTGTCTTCATCAAGCAGCTGTCTCCTCCAGGAAGTCCAGATGCTGCAGGGCAGAACGCCTCCCAGGGTTAGAGAGCGAGTCAACCCCGGGGGTTGAGGCCCTTTTGGAGGTGTAACGACCCTTTCACAGGGTCCCCTCAGACCTTCAGAAAATACATATTTCTGGTGGTCTTAGGAACCGAGACACGCTTTTCTCTCCATCTCCAAGCAGGTCCGCTCACAGATGAGTAGTCAGTGTGAAGGCTGTTACCTGTACTACATCTTGCTTCAAGACACAATTTCATTTATTTGTCATTAGAAATAGATCTTTTGCTGAGCCCCGGTGGCGTAGTGGTTGTGCACGGGACTGCGGCCCACTGGGATGGAGGTTTGATTCCAGCTCCACGGAGCAAAGGCTGGGCCTCCTACTCCCACCACCTGAGGGCAGTGATGCCCAGAAAAAAAAAAAAGAAAAGAAGAAATAGATCTTTCACAATATACATATTGTTTTGTGACTAATCACTATGCTGTCATTATGTTGGGTTTGCACCAATGGAAATACATCCTGTATATCAGATATTTACATTATGGTTCATAACAGTAGCAAAATGACAGCTATGAAGTTGAAGTTTATGGTTGGGGTCCCTAGCACATGAAGAACCATATTAAAGGGTCTTGGCTACAAGGCGGTTGAGAACCAGGGCTCTAACCTTCAGTTATTATTCAAGGGCAAACCCTTAGGTCTGTTGGTGGGTATAAAAAATTCGACTGCCATTCAGTCAGTGTGGCCTCAAGGACAGACTAGAGGACAGGGTAGAACTGCCTGTGTGGGTTTCTGAGACTAACCCTTTACGGGAGCAGAAAGCCTCATCTTTGTCTTGTGGAGCAGCTGGTGGTTTCGAACTGCCGACCTTGTGATTAGCAGCCCAACTCAGATCAGGAAATCCTATTCTGGACCTAAAGTCTTACGGACAGGCAGCCTGGGGGTTGTGGTGAAGGTCAGAGTTAGACTACAGAAGATTGGAGTTTGAGGCCAGACCTCTCCTGACTGTGACTTTCGATGAAGGGTCAAGCCTCTCTGGGCCTCAGTTTCCCCAGACATCTGTGAGGAAGGTCTGAGAGCATGCACATTAAGCTTTAGCTCCTTGTTGGACTTGCAGAAGCCCCAGGCAAAGGCCCGCTGACGGCCACCACTGAAGCACAATGACCTTGGTGGCAGTGAGAGAAAGGACAAGATGACAGGCCTCTTTTAGAAGGGATTCTCTCCCTCTACTCCCTGAAAGTCTGGGGTCGGGGTGCAGCTGTGCTTGCACCCCGGAGAGCTGAGGAGAAACACAGAGAGCAAAGGCATGGGCTGGGCATTGGGGCCGGTTGTTGATTTAAGTCTGAGAAGGGCCCCGCGTCCTCAGGCACTGCGACCTCTACCCATGTTGATGCGTTCACAAGCCGTGTGGGGAGGCAGCGCGCCTCCCCTACCCCTTTAAAGAAGCCGCTGTGAAGTTTCAAAGACCCTCGCTGAGCGAAGAGTGTCTGGGAGCGCAATTCCTCCAGGAGGAATATTCCATCAAAGGCGGCCTGATAAATGGGGGTCCGCGCCACTGCAGACACTCGCTCCGAGCGGGGGCTGCGCGGTGGTGCGGGCCCTTCACTCGCAGGATGAAAGGAGGGCCGTCCAAACAGGACGCCTCCCCAAACAGCCCCCCAGCCAGAGAGCTTTCCCCTGCAGCCCCACCTCCCTCTCACCCCGACCTTGTCCTTGGCTGTAGCCCCCGCCCCCTCTTCCAGGCCTGACCAGAGTGGGTCTGTGTTTGAGCTCCCCAGTTGGACAGGGAGGGGTCTTGGGGGCCCAGGCTGAGTCAGGTCCTTGGGAGAAGTGGCCCCACTGCAGTGTGGTTCCCCTCCTGCAGAAATCTGTGAGGCCCAGAGACTGGGAACTTACCCCCAGTTACCCAGAGGAATCAACAAGGGTCCAGAACTCACTCTCTTTTTAAAAAATTATTTTTGGGGGGGCCCATACAACTCTTAAGGCAATCCATACATGCATCCATGTGTCAAACACTTTTGTACCTTTGTTGCCACCATTTTCAAAACATTTTCTTGACTTTTCTCATTTTCCTTCTCCTTCCCCCACTTTCCCTTTTTCATGAACCTTTGATAATTTATAAATTATTATTTTTTTCATGTTTTACACTGACGGATGTCTCCTATCACCCACTTTCCTGTTGTCCATCCCCCTGGGAGGAGGTTATAGAAAGATCATTGTGATTGGTTCCCCCTTTCTCCCCCCACCTTCCCCTTCTCTTCTTGATATGGCTACTCTCAATATTGGTCCCAGAGGTTTATCTGCCTTGGATTCCCTGTGTTTCCAGCTCTTATGGATACCCATGTACTTGCTCTAGTCTAGCCAGATTTGTAAGGTAGAATTGGGATCATGATAGTGGGGGCATGAAACATTAAAGAACTAGAGGAAAGCTGTATGTTTTATCCGTGGTATACTGCACCCTGACTGGTTTGCCTCCTCCCCATGACCCTTCTCTAAGGGGATGTCCAATTGTCTACAGATGGGCATTGGGTATCCACTCTGTGCTTCCCCTCATTCACATTGATATATTTTTTTCTGGGTCTTTGATGCCTGATACCTGATCCCATCGACACTTAATGATCACACAGGCTGGTGTGCTTCCTCCACATGGGCTTTGTTGCTTCTCAGCTAGATGGCCGCTTTAAGCCTTTAAGACCCCAGATACTATATCTTTTGATATAGTTGGGCACCATCAGCTTTCTTCACCACATTTGCTTATGCACCCACTTTAAAGTGACCAGATTTTAACATTTGTAAAGTGGGACACCATTGACTGGTGGGGTGTGGGGGAAGGGGGAAGGAGATGGAGGGGGTATATTCCCTTTTTATTCTCCTGCCTTTCTCTTGTCGTGAATTCTTTCAAAAAAATAGGGACTTTTTAAAAACACCGTGGGATGTGGGAAAAATTGTTTAAAAGTGGGACTGTCCCGCCCAAAGCAGAACGTCTGGTCACTTTAATTTGTCTTCAGCGATCGTATTGGGAAGGTAACATCATGGAATGCCAGTTTAATAGCACAAAGTGTTCTTGCATTGAGGGGGTACTTGAGTAGAGGCCCAATGTCCATCTGCTACCTTAATACTAAATCTATAAATAGGTGCACATAGATCTATTTCCTCATCATCACACATAAATATATTTACATATGTACATGCCTGTATTTAGACCTCTATAACTGCTCTTTGCCTCCTAGTTCTTCCCTCTATTTCCTTTGACTCCGCTCTTGTCCCACTCTCTTGGAACCAGAATCTCCCAACATTTCCCCTTTACATTTTCCAGAATGTTAGCACCAGAGAAACTCTTAAAGGCAACTAGTACCAACCTCGGTGTGTTGTAGGAGGGACACTGAGACCCAATGAGGGGCGTGCCTTGCTGCCAGATCCGATAGAGTGGTTCCTAGAGCCTGGATCTGGTACTTACCAGCTGTACATGTCTCTCCCCTTCCTCACTGACTCCTTCTGGAGCACGTAGCATCAGAGTGATGAGCCCAGGAAAGCAGAGAGGCCCAGTGAATGGTCCTGGGTCACATAGAGATTCTGGGATGGAATGGACACAGGCTCCCTTCAAGTCTTTCCCGAGGCCTGTGGAGGAGGGGGTTCCAAGACAGGGTATGTGTGTATGTCCTGTACATTAGGCAGTACCAGAGGAAGTGGGGCAGCAGAAGGGTGGTGACCCATGAACACAGCCTTCCCTTCTGTGGCTGTCATGTTCTCGTGTGTCAATTTCATGATTGGGAGTATAAGGTTGGAGTCTAACCTGTCAATCTGAAGCTAGCCAATGAGGCCTCAGTGTGGGCATGGCTTTCTCCTGAGAATTCTGGGAAGTTTCACAGTATTTCCCAATTGGAAAAGAGAGACTTGACTCAGTTCCTTGGAGATGGACTACTGACAAGATGAGATGACAGCATGCTGATCAGTCCTGATTCCTGGAGACTGGAGGAGCCAGAGGAGAAGCCACATGGACTTACCCAGATGGAACCAAACCTCTGACACTAGAGAAGCCATGTGGAGACTCCTGCCAGTGCTGAGATGCTTGGGGAGCCATGGGGAGATCCCTACCAATGCTGAGATGCTTCTACCACCAATGGATACTGCCGATGGACCCTGAACCCTGGAAACGAGGAGCCATGGGGAAACTCCTGGTAGTGCCAGGATGCTTCTACGGCCACTGGATACACAAGACTCTGCATCCACTGACCTGTGACTGTCCTGCACGTGCTTTGTGAGTTGGAAGGAGACTTTATAGACTGGTATCGGATATATGGGCTAATATCAGACTTATAACCTTGGACTGGACTGGGTTGGGATGCTTTCTCAATATTCCATTCCTCTTGTATATAAACCTTTCCCTTACATCCATATGCATGTTTATGAATTTGTTTCTCTGGTCTACCTGGACTCATACACCTTCCCAACCATGTCCCACCCCTGGGTGTCTACAAGTTAAAAAATTGTGGTAAAGTGGATAAAACAGAAATTTACCATATTAACTATTTTCCAGTGCATACAGCGGCATGAATTACAGTCACCACCACCACCATCACCCATAACCACCACCACCACCACCCCACCACCAACACCACCACCAGTCCCACTACCCCACCAGCCCAACCACCACCATCATCACCTCCACAACCACCACTACCACCACTACCTCCACCACCAACACCATTGCCACCACTGCTGCCGCCGTCACCGTCCCCGCCACAACCACCACCGCTACCACGACCACCACCATCACCTCCACCACCACCACCACCTCCATCCACACCATCACCTCCATCACCTCCACCTCCACCTCCACCTCCACCTCTACCACCATCACCATCACT
>PVJH01013818.1:0-59047 GCA_004026705.1 Nesogale talazaci
CCATGCCCCTGCCAAGACTACTGAAGTCTTCTTGGCCCTTATCCCAAGGTAAAAGAGCTGATAGTGGCACAGCAGCTAAAACCCTTGCCAATCGCAAGGTCAGTGGTTTGAACCCACCAGCCGCTCCAGTGAAGAAAGACGAGACAGTCTGCTTCCATAAATGTTTACAGCCTTGGGAACCCTATGGGGCAGTTCAACCCGGTGCTACAGGGGTCAGCATGAGTCTAAATCAACTCACGGGTGGCGTGTTGGGTTTTAGAGGACCCGTGCATGGGATCCTGTTTGGAAAGAGAGTTTCTTATGTTAATAAAGGTCTACCAGTGTAAAGTGGATCCTAAACCTCATCACTTCTGAGTTCTGAAAGGAGCGGAGGCGACAGGGGATGAGAGGGACACGGTGAGTCTCACGTACAAGTCAAGGCACATCAAAGAAGCATCCAGACTGCCCTTTATGTCACAGCAGCACTACCTGACCCTTACCGGACTGCCAACGTGCTGCCAACAGGCACCCTATGGACCAACGAGCGCTTGTGACTAACTAACTGCCTTCTGTGGCAGTGTTCATAGTATAGTTCCCAGTCTTTTGCTGCCTTCGTGCAGCCTCCTTGTTCCCCCAACCCTCTCAGCTTCTCAGACGAGCAGGAGGCCTGAGATACACAAGCTTCTTAGCACGCTGGGAGAACAAGGTTCCGCCAGGACTGGAGCAAGAGCCAGCTGGTACAGTAGGAGCCACCCGAGAGCTTAAACACCTAGACCTGGAGAGGGACCAGCCCCTGGAGAACGGACGCCAGCCCTGCTGGCAGTTCATGACACATGTGCAGCAGCTTGTCTGTGAGGCGGACGCTGTTTGCGGTTTCCTGGCTGCCGCAGCCCCACCCCAAGAGGCAAAGTTTAATTTGATTGTTTTTCACACGAGTAGCCAAGGCATTTCAGAGGGGCATTCACAGATCCATTGCACTCACGGATCCACTGCTGCAGAGCCGTCTCTCTGCACTGGCCCGCCCTCCCTTACTCTGGCTTTGCAGCACCCGGCCTCCGACTTGCCCGTCCTGTGCCCACTTCCTTGTGGAAAATAGATGGACTGGCATACTTCCCTGCTGAGAACCTCCTATGGTCTCTTCCCCCAGCCCCCACCTCCGATTCCATCTGTTGGTCTGTTGTTCTGTGGTGGGCTGGTGTGCTGCTGCAATTTCACATTCCAATGAACAGACTCACCCATGGAAGGCAGGTTTCGGTGAAACTTCCAAACACAAACAAGAAGAAAGGCCTGGGGGTTTGCTCTCACCCCACCCCACTGCCAAGTAGCCAACAGACCCCTCATGGATGGATGACAACAGAACACCATCGGACATGCTGGCTTTGGACATGTCACGAGGTGGGTGGAGTGAGCGGTGACATCGTGGCTGGTCACGCAGAGAGCGAGTGAGGGTTGGGGAGGTTCTCGGCAAGAGAACTTGGCACAATAGTCACCGAGATGACCCAGATGGCACAAGACTGGATGAAGCTTCATCCCGGGGGGGAGGTGGCCCAGATGTTAGCCATCAGTCTAGCCACGGTCACTGAACTGAGCTGGGGACACACTCTTTGTCAAGGAGAGACACCCTGTCTATAGCTGAGAAGCGTGTAGGTGACATTGGGGTGGGTCTTAGAAGCATGGCATCTCACTGGGGACCAGCTGGCGGTTGTGATGGACTTGGCAAGGCCTGCAAATGCACAGGTGGGGCTGGTTCTGCTGCTGGTCGGGATGGTAACTGCACTCACAGCACAGCAATCACTACGGCAGGCCCACTGGGCCAGGACCTTGAGTGCTGAGATTGTGGTCTGAGAAACTTCCTTGGACGCCTTCTTGTCAGATCCAGAACACAGCAGTCTTAAAGCTTGTAGAAGAGGTGCTAGAACAGTGGTTCTCAACCTTCCTCCTGCAGGGACCCTTTCACACAGTTCCTCACCCTGTGGTGACCTCCACAACCATAAAACTATTGTTGTTGCTATTTCATCGCTGTCATTTTGCTGCTGCAAGGAATCTTCATGTCAATATCTGACAGGCAGAGTGTAATTTCATTGTTACAAATTGAACATCATGAAAGCGTAGTGATGAATCACAAAAACAACATTTCTGTCTATATTGTGAAACATTTATTTCTAATGGCAAATAAAGGACATTCTGTTCTGAAACATGGTGTAGCATGGGTAACAGTCTTAACCCTGCACACTGGTAGGTGGTCATATCTGCATGTGGGCAGACCCACCTGGAGACAGGTAGAGGAGCTGCGTCTCAGTTCCTAAGACCATCAGAAATATGTCTTAGGTGATCCCTGCAAAAGAATCAATCAATTCCCAAAGGGGTCACAGCCCACAGAGCCTGGAGTCAGCAGAAGTGCCCTCACTTGGGCTGAGTCCTGGTGGCATAGTGGTTGTGTGCAGGACTGCGGCCCACAGGGTTGGTGGTTCATATCCAGCAGCTGCTCTCCAGGAACAAAGCTGGGCCTCCTACTCCCACCAGGACAGTGATGCCCATAAAAAAAATTACGCCTCAGAAATCCACAGGGGCAGTTCTACCCTGTCCTACAGAGTCTCTTGATGGGAGTGAGAAGTGCTCTTTCTTCAGAAACGCTCCATCGCTACGGCTCCTGGGAGCACACACTGGTCCTCTCGTTGCAGAATCCTCTGCCCAAGGGGTACTTAAAGCAATAGCGATCCTTCATTCCATTCTCAGCCTGAGGGCTAACTGCTGCTTTTCTTTGGAATCTCTCATGCAGGGGTACACAGATGATTGGTGTGTTAGTCCGGGTAGACTAGAGAAACAAATACATAGACTCATATATGGATATAAGGGAATGGTTTATATACAGAAGGAATGGAACACTGAGAAAGCATCCTAACCCAGTCCAGAACAAAGTCATAAGTCCAATATTAGTCCATATGTCTGATATCAGTCTATAAAGCCTCCTTCCGACTCACAAAGTCACAGGCCAGTAGATGCAGAGTCTCGGCACTGGCAGGGTCCCCTCATGGCTCCTCACTTCCAGGGTTCAGGGTCCATCAACAGCATTCAGTGGTAGTAGAAGCAACTCAGCGCTGGCAGAGGTCTCCAAGTGGCTTCTGCAACTTCAAAGATCTGGTCCCATCAGGGCAAGGCCATGTGGCTTCTCCGACTCGTCCAGCTCCGCGGACGCTGCCATCTTGTCTTGTCCATAGTTTGTTGTCTCTGAGACTAACTCCCAACAACTGGAGAGATAGCTTCTCATCTCCACGAGGGAAATGTCGTGAGACTTCCCAGAAATATCAGGAGAAAGCCATGCCCACCCTTCTGAGGGCACTCTGGGGACTTTTCTTTGTCTGTATCCTGTCTCTTGATGCTGGGTTTCTGGAGTCCCTGGGTGGTGCCAACAGCTAACCCATTCATCTACTAGCCTAAAGGTTGGTGGTTCAAACCCACCCTGAGGGACCTCAGCAACTGCCTCTTTCCAAAAGGCTGCATTTACCGAAAATTCTCAAAGGAACAGGAAAGGGTCTCCATGAACACCATTGATTCAATGTCAACTGGTTTGTTTCTGTGTTTGTTTTGTACATGGTATCTCTAAATGGCACTGTCAAGGGTAGCCACACCTCTGACAGGGGACTGAACGCTCCTGGAGTGAGTGTCCCACTAGAAATGGGACATTTCTGCATGCATGTGCTTTCATTTCTGACCCACCCTTCAAGGTCACACAGGTCACGTCCAAAGATTCTTTCCTCAAAGGGCTCACACAAAGGTTCTTCCGGATGTAAGAGCATTGATCCCACTTCTGGATGGGACTTTCTGCAGCTATTTTAAGCTCCTCAGCATCCACCCTCTTGGTGGATTTATTTATTGCAGCATCCACATACAGCATACACCTAGTGCCTCCCAAGGGCCCCTACCCATCTCATCTAGAACCATCCTGTTGGGCCAAGAGCGGGTCAGGGCCTTCAAGAGACAACCTGTGAGTACAGATCTCTGAGGACATGCTCTCTTGATCAGAAGGCCTGTAAACTGGAAAGGCAGTGCTGCCTCCTGACCCCTCACAGACACCCACATGCAGGGGAGACTGCGGCACACTGCTATCAGCACTGCCTTGCTCAAAGGAGGTGGCAGCTGCACAAAAGAGAACTACAATTTAAGCCAGTGACATGTTTGTGTGAAGATGGTTGAAATGGCAAATGTTTTGTTAAGTGCATTTGACCCCAAAAAAATAATTTTAAAGAGGTAGATGCTTTACAAAAACATGGTGTGCCAAGGTCAGTTGGCATAATACAGTTCACAGAGACTGGCCTATATCCTACTTGGATGAGTAGCAATTGGGGTCTTAAAAGCTCATGAGCAGACATCTGAAGTGCAACTACTTATAAGTTCCCCACGCTAATGTGCCCCTTCCCGACAGGATCACTGAAGACAAAGTGGGTGCATAAGCAAATGTGGTGAAGAAAACTGATGGTCCCTGGCTATCAAAAGATATACCATCTGGGGCCTTAAAGGCTTTATGTTAAACAAGCGGCCATCTAGCAAAGAAGCAGCAAGCCCACATGGAAGAAGCACACTAGCCCGTGCAAACATGAGGTGTCCACAAGATCAGGTAACTGATATCAGAAGACCCAAAACAACAACAACAAAAAGCATATTGTTGAGGATGATATTTAAGTCAGAGCAGAGACCCCAAAATCATCTGTGGACATTAGGACATCCCATCATAGAAGGGTCACAAGGAAGGATTGAATCGACCAGAGTCCAGTATAGCATCCATGAAACACACAATATTTCTCTGGTTCTTTGAGGCTTCCTCACCCACCCACCCCCTATCATGACCACAGTGCCACCTTTCAGTTCTGGCTAGACAAGAGCATGTACACTGGTACAGATAAGAGTTCATGACACAAGGAATCCAGGTTGCATAAATCCCTCAGGAACAAAAATGAGAGGAGTGATGTCATGAGGGTAGGGAGAAGGCGGGGGGAGTAGGAGAGAAAGGGGGAACCAATCACAATGACCAAAGTAACTCTCCTCCCAAGGGGATAAGCAACAGCAACATGGGTGAAGGGAGACAGCAATCAGTTGTAAGATGTGAAGATAATAATAGTTGATAATTTATCAAGGGGTCATGAGTGGAGGAGTGGTGGAGGCTCAAACAGAAATCAAATATCTAGAAAAATATGACGGTAACATCTGTACAAATTTGCTTGACACAATTGATGCATGGATTGTTGTAAGAACTGTAAGAGTCCCCAGTAAAATAATAATTGAAAATAATTGTGTGATATGTGACTTACATGCCAATAAAGCTGCTAAAACAAACGAAATAAATGAAGTGCTACTATTGATCTCTCTGCATCCCTAGGAGAAAAAAAGTCATCAGACTAAACAGCATACACAAATAACTAGTCCAACTGACTCATGGAGTACAGATTGGGCCTAAATATCAGTTTCCATTACTCTGAGGCCAGAGGAATTGGACAGGACCCACTTACCACAACCAACTGCTCAAAAAAGGACCCCATTAGAAAGGTGTGAATAGACAGGGAGAAAAATGTGGACCAGAACTCAAAATCAAAAAGAGAGACCAAGTTTTTAATGACTACCCAATAGGGACTGGCAGCAGAGACTCTTGGGGCCCCAAGACTATGCCCATTGCCCTTTAGGACTGCAACCGAACTACATTAGAGTCATAATCATTCAGGATCCATTTTTCCAGAGGGGAGAGTCCGGAGGGCTAGGGAAGGAGAAACAGCAACAGCAGAGACAGGAGGAAGGAGAATGCAGGATGACACACTGAAGGGACTTCAAAGGATGAGTTGGGTCACTGCTCTGTAAACCTTCACCTCACTCACAATCTAAAAAGAAAGAAAACACGGTGTCCTAGTTTAGTCAACACATGCTTTGATTTTTGCTGTGACCCAATAGGCTTGTGGATTTTATGGTTACCAATGGCACCTTTAACTCCAAGAAACATGGAAAGGGTCCGAAAATAATGGGGCCACGGAAAGTGACCTCCCATCCTCTAGGTCTTCCCTGAAATGTCCCCTTCACCGGAGATCCCCATTTAAAATGCACCCAATTCTCCACCACCACCACCACCACCACCACCACCAGTCTTATTTGCTTCATGCTACCCTAAGGTTGATCACCCTATTGGTCTCTTTGTTTTATTAGTGTAAATCTTCATGAGGACAAATGTTTGGCCTGTTTTATTCACAGTAGCATCCTCAGGGGTCTAGACTTGCATCAGGTCCCTAGGAGAAACTCAGTAAATATTCATTAAATGAATTCACAGACAATAGTTTACAAAGACATTCAATGGTAGGACTAGAAACAAGTACATTTATTGGCTGTGCAAAGATCAAGCACTTACCACTTGAAGAACAGATTGCCTCTTGACTTGGCTGCTAAAACTAGCCCACTCGCCTCAATCAACAGTTTCCAGTTTAGGGAGTGGGGAGTGGAAGGAGCTAGGTCAGTGAGTGGGACAAAAACCCCTGCCCAATGTCAAAAGCCCAAATTCCCGATTGTCAACCATAGTTCCTATGGCCTGGTCCCAGAAGAGACGCTCTCATTCACCTGTCCTCTCTCCTCACTTGGGACTCCTCCATGCACACAGCTCTACAGGAAGTGGCAGAAAACCCAACTCAAATTGGCTTCAGTAAGAAAATGAATCCACTCAAAGAATTGAGGGCCTCGTCTGTACACTAGCCTCTGGTGTGGTGAGAGCCAGGGACTCAAACCAATTGACCAGGCTTCTGTCCCTCTCCAAACAAGCGTGTGATTCTTAGCATGACTTCCATTCTGGGGCAGGCTCTCCCCAGGTGGCAACAAGAGGGCTTCTGTGACCCTGGCTTAAGTTGCAGCAAGACAAGAGAGGCCAGGCCTCCTGAAGCAATTTGAGGCTCGGAGCTGACATGTTAATCCATAGCTGTTGATAATCACCAAGCCACAGCACTTCAGAAGCTCCTCTTCTCTCCTGGGTGAAGAGTTCACATCCTGAAGTAAGACCAAACTGGCATCCAACCTCTTACAAGCAGTAGGCTCTTGAGACAACTATTGTGATCTGTTGGCACTTAACTTTCTTTCATCCGTAAGTGTGAATCATAAAAATACAAAACTGCTTTTCTTGTATCCTTCCTTCCCAGGGGTCGCTCCTCCTCCTCCTCCTATAGACGAATGCCTAGATTTTACCTCTGGGCAGGCACTCTTTTTTCAGGCCATGTGTCTCAGTGGGTGCACACACACACACACACACACACACACACACCCCACACACACACAGCTTCACATGACCCAGTCTGGTGCATCAGCGTATTTCACCCACAGTCACTGGTTCAAAGACGAACACAGAACTCAACGTGGTCCAGTGAGACACAGTTATGGGTTGAGCTCTGAAACAAGAACTTCTCTTCCACCACACTTGCTAAGTTGATCCTTGGCGTCTCTTGTGACTACTAGGGGCCAATTTCTCATCCCTGAGGAGAGGGAGCCAAGAAGCTACCAGAAAGTGAAGCCAGCTGACAAAGACAGACAGAAGCCGGTTATAGATAAGCCAGTTCCTCGATCCAGCTCTGTCTGACTGCCCTAGGCATCTGCCACTTCATGAAACAAAGCAGTCTTTGCCCCCTCAAGCTACTTTGGTTGGCATGGGCTTCTATTACTTATGACCAAGAGAGCTCTAGTAGACCAGTGGGAAGTGATCGCAGGCAATAATGCTTGCGGAGAACTGAGTGCAGAGCCTGGCTTGTAGTGAAAGCTCAACACAGGCTTTGTGTGGCCATTCTCATCCCTGGCCCCGACCAGTTCACCACCCTGAAGATAATTAGCAGAGCAGGTGCCATGACTCTGGGAACAGAGCTGTGGCTTGGCATGGCACGCTCACTTCCCGCTTTCTGCCACCCGGCTCCCTCTGCAGAAAGCCCCAGAGCCAGATGGCTTGGAGAAGTCAGTGCCAGACAAGAGCTGGAGCACGTAAGGTGGTAGCCACTCCTCATGGACAGAGAGGCCATCAGAATGGGGGAGAAGTGGGCAGGGAGGGGGCAGTTGGTGATTCATCAAGCCTGAAGGACTTAGGCACCTCCAGATGGCAAGGAAGGACTTGTCCAGCTGCTGAAGGGCCAGTCTTGGCATGGCTGGGAGCCCCAGGAGCCCAGTGACTTCATGCCTACCCTATCCATCTAGCCAGGGGCTGAGATGGTCTCTCCGGCTTCTCTGCTGGCTGTGGCCTTTGCAGAATCTCCTCCTCACTTATTTCTGCAGAATCTGGTCTCAACATGGGCTAGGGGTTGCCACTGAGGACTGTAAGTGACACTTGACAGTGAGTATCACCAATGGGCATGGCGTGGAGGAAGAATGCCATTGTTTCTCCCCTTTGATCCTCACCTGGATGAGACTCCACCCTCCTCCGAGGTCTTCCTCCTGGACCTCATCTTGTTGCAGACAGGTGTGGTTTTGCAGGCTCTCCAGGGTGCTATCAGTGTATCCATCCAGTGCTCTTGGGACCCTTCCCCCCACGTCTGTAAAACCCTAGGCTTCTGCACTTCACTGCCAAAGCTTTACCATGATCTTCCTTCACCTCAGCATGCCTCTCTTGCCCCACATACCTGATACACCCGACCTTGCCCTGTGCAACTTCTTTTTGTTTCTGAGAATGAAGAGGGATATGGAAGGACAGTGATTTGACGATGTAGAAGAGGTGAGGAAAAAAATATATGAGGGAGGCGCTATCAGCCATCCAAACAGATGAGTTTGAAGACTGCTTTCAAGAATGGAATCGCAGACTTGACAAATGTATCAGTGTAGTGAAGAATACTTTGAAGGTGACAAGGTTGCTTTGTAAAAAATAAATAAGTAAATACATACCTTTGGGAAAAAAATCCCCATTTGAGGGATACCCCCTTGTAATTTACCAGTCATGATATCCTTCTCCAGAGATGGGTCTCTCATGTCCAAAGATGGCTAACAACACCCAAATTGTCTCTTAGATCAAAAATGTTCATTGCATTCTGCTTTTGGGAGAACTCAGCCTGAGACACCTGGTGAGCCTAATTCCCCCGTCTTTTAGTAACGTGGCCTCCATTTCCCACTGCAACTGCTAGTCTCTGTAGTTTGTATAAAGCTGATGGACCTGCCCTCATCTTAAGAAGACGAGCACATTCCAGGGCTGGCCACCCACCTCATTTCATCCACCTATGACTCAACTGGGTCAAGAGGGGCACATGATCCAAGCTAATCCAATGGGCTCTGTCCTGACATCACCTGGCTGCGGTGGTACCTAAACTTGTGGACCCTGGATTCTAAGTGACACAAGCCGAACCAAAACTGCTTTAAAATATCCATCAGGAAGTCTACCTGGCATCGCAATAACTATCGTTTACTGGGCACCAACGGGGACTGAACACGATGCTGAGCAGTAACTAGACCAAATTTCTAATCCTTACAAGAACCCCGCAGGGCAGGTCTTCCCATTTCCAATGGAGAGAGAGAAGAAGGAGCTCCAGAGAGCCACAGCAGCTGCTCCCTAACCCACGCAGCCGGCACGTGGCACAGCTGGGCCTTGAACCCAACAGTGTCTGTCTCCCCAGCTCAACACCAAGGGGGGGGGGAGGAGACTCGGTCAATGTCATTGGGACTGGACCAGAGCAACTGCCTAACTGCTCCACACAGCCCACGTGGATGTCATCAGTGTGACCAGCCTCCCAGCGAGAGTCACTAGTTCAATGGAGCATGACCAGCGACACTGGGCCCATTCCTCTGGCTCCAAAACATCTCTCCGAAGACCCTCTTCCCAGTGTCTGCTAGTGCGCCCTGCCCCATCCCTTTGCTCTCAACTCATTTGCCTCCCACCCACACCATCCTACCGCCCAGAGAGGCGAGGCCACTTGACTCCAGTTCCTGCAGATGCTTTAACTGGAATTAAGGCTCTAGAGAGAGAAAAAAAAAAAAAACTCTAAGCAGGGCGATGTTTTGATCCTGCCCATGTCCACAGCACCTAACACTGTGGAAGGGGCATAGGGGGTGGTAAGTTAGATGCTTGCTGCACACATGAGTAAGGGAGAAAATGCTTGTGTGGATGAGCAAATGAATGGTGGGATGGGGGGTGGGGGAGGAGCAAACATGGGATTTCCCACTTGCAAGATGTTGAGAGGTGATCCCGACAGAGCGGAATGAGTCCACCAGATCCACAGTTCCCCACTTGGTGAGGGGTCGGCCTAGATTTTGATCTGGCAGCTAAGAGAATGACCACCGGACTGTTCCTCTCTCCCAGGCATGTCCTCCAGTGAAGCAATGGGAAAACGAAAGGCTTTAAGAAATCAACAGAGGGGGCTGAGCCCCCGTGGCATAGTGGTTGTGTGCAGGACTGCAGCCCACAGGGTTGGTGGTTCAAATCCAGCAGCAGCTCTCCAGGAGCAAGGCTGGCCCTCCTACTCCCACCTGGGGGCAGTGATGCACACACACACACAAAGAAATCAACAGAGGGTGAAATCCAGAGTTCACCCCTTATTAGCTAAGGCAGGGGAGTCGGCAAACTGTGGTTCTTGAGCCACAGATGGCTCTTGCAGTATGAACGACTCATGCAGCTCTGAAGTCACATTGAAAACATTTGAAGGTTATTATTTCAGATCACGGTGATTTCATGTGTTTTGGGGGGGGGGGAAGCATATTTAAAACTCTTGTTAGGAGGGACAGGATTGGCTCTTCAGTCTCAGGAGCTTGCCCAGCCCTGAGCTAAGGGAACCTGACCAAGTTGCTTGGCCTGAGTTTCCTTCTCATCTTCGTGAATCCACCCCCCAGAGTTGGTCAGGCCAGAGCTCAAGAGACACGAGCTCCTCCGATGTTTCCTGGGTTCCTTCTGCGATGCTACCTCACCCGCATTTAACACAGAGAAGGCTGGACGCTTTCCCGTTGAAGGAACCTGCCTCGTTCTGGAAGCACTTTCACATAATAGCCATCAGCTGTCTCCCTGGGGAACCAGGCTGAAAGAGGACATTGCCTATGGAGCACTTTGAGGGCCCAGGGAAAAAAGGGGCGAGAGAATCCAGAGGGCTATTATTAGACACGGGAAGGCGCGAGCAGGAGCCCACACGCGCCTCGGTTATAATCAAACTGACATTGAGGTTGGCGGTGCATTGAACGCCAAGTTCCAGTCCGGGGAGCTAAAAATGGAACTCCTTGCAGACTGCAGCTGGGTTGAACCACTTGCAATGGGAAAGACTCCCTGAGGGCCTGAGAAGCGAAAAAATCCAGACCTTCACCAGACTGGCTGACATAGCGGCAGGCCCTGGGCAGACAAGACACGCAGTCCAACTGTCGCAGGTCCCGAGCACTTTGCAAGAACCTCAGAAACAGCCAGGTCCAGGTCGTATGACTTTGGACATATTCCTTCAGTGCTCTAGATCTTAGCTTCCCGTGTGTGTGTAGTGTGGGTCTTGAAAGGATACCTCTGCTTAATGAAGGGCACAGTGAATGCTCCCTGGACATTAGCTTCCACTGTTACGGACCTTCTGTTTGCTCTCAAGTTTCTGCAAGGTGCAAATGGTCTCCACCACAGAGCATCAACTCAGGGACAACTGGTGTCTTGTCATCCAGCCTCCTGGCCTGCCTTTGGTTGTGCTGCGTTTCCCCATCTGGATGGCCACCCCTCTGATGTACTTTTCTTCCTAAATAAATCCAAGCCATCCTGTGAGTCTAGTTCAGGGGTCGGCAAACTCTTGAGACCGAAGAGCCAATCCTGTCCTTCCTAACAACTTCAAAACCACTCAAGAACCTTCAATAGGTTTTTCCAAACAAATGAAATCACCGTGATCTGAAATAACCTCCAAGTGTTTTCAGTGTGACTTCAGAGCCCCACGTTCACACTGAAAGAGCCGCATACGGCTCGTAAGCTGCAGGTTGCCGACCACTGGCCTAGTTTAACTGCCCTTTTATGATGAGACCATATGTTGGCTTGTAGAACCAGTCATTCCCTTACTTTCATTTCCAGAGCACCTAGTGCCAAGCGTGGACATGGAGGCTACAAAACAAAAGCCCCAAAGCCAAACCCATTCCCATTGTGTGGATTCTGATTCACCACGACCCCCGCCCCCATCCCCCCCCTCACCCGGTCCTGAAAAAATAATCATACACCTCTGTCCTCGTGCATCTTTCTGTCTGCAGACGGGGATCACCCATGTTTTATAGGGCACCTGCATTCCTTATAGATAGATGATCTAGACACATTCACACACACCAAGGACGATGCCTTTGAACTGGAGAGTTGGCAGAGTATTGAAAATGCCACAGACTGTCGGAAGAACAAATCAATCTGTCTTGGAAGAAGTACAGCCAGAATGCTCCTTGGGTCTAAGTTCAGCAAGATGTCAGCTCACGTCCCTGGGCTACACTTGACAAAGGGCAGTATACTCGGCAAAGTAGAGGGTCACAAAAAAGAGGAAGAGCCTTGCTGAGATGAACTGACACAGTGGCTTCAACAGTGGGCTGACCTAGCACAGATATAAAGATGGTCAACTGTGGGCTGACCTAGCACAGACATGAGGATGGTCAACCGTAGGCTCATCGACTAGACATGAGGATGGTGAACTGTGGGCTCACCTAGCACAGACTGGAGGATGGTCGACAGAAAAGTGTCCCCAGAGGCTCTCAGCCCTGCAGAAAGGAGGGCTGAAGATTCTGCAGAGCTGCTGATTCGTCAGAACCACTGCGCCTCAAGCTTCTGAAAACTCATTGCAATTGAGTCAATACTGACTCAGAGAGAGCCTATAGGATGGAGTTGAACTGCCCCTTTTGATTTCTGGGGCTGTCTTTTTTTTAATCATTTTGTTGGGGATCATACAACACTTATCACAATCCAAACATCCATCCATTGTAATGTCAAGCACATGTGTACGGTTGTTGCCCGCATCATTCTCAAAACATTTGCTTTCTACTTAAGCCCTTAGTATCAGCTCCTCATTTTCTCCTCCCTCCCAACACCCTCATGAACCCTTGATAATTTATAATTATTACTTTGTCATATCTTACACTGCCTGCTATCTCCCTTCACCCACTTCTCTGTTGTTCATACTCTGTATGTAGATCCTTATAATCGGTTCCCCCTTTCTACCCCACATTCCCTCCACCCTCCCAGTATCGATACTCTCACCACTGGTCCTGAGGGATGATCTGTCCTAGAGTTCCTATGTTTGGGCTGTATATCTTTACATGAGCAGAACACCTCATCCATCTTTGTTGGAGTAGCAGGTAGATTCAAACTGCTAATCTTGTAGTTAGCAGTCGACTATAATCCACTGTGACTGGAACTCTCAAGCCTCTTAAAGGGGGCCATTTTCCTCCTCTGTACCACATATCAGAAGCTGTGCCCCCCAACTTATTCTGCCCTTCTGGAAAACCAACGTCCAAACCATTCAGCCACAAGTCAACATGAAGCTCTCTTCACTGGGCAAAGTTCTGAGTTCAGCACCATATGAGCCTCTCAAGTGAGCGTGACCGGTGGAGAGTGCAGACTGTGGAAACACCTGCCAGGTCTAATCTAAGAGAGTCACATGCCATCCCACATTTCAGCCCCATGTCAGTTCTGTGATGGCAGTTTCACAGATGAGAAGTCTGAGGCTGCCCAACAATTAAGAAACTTGCCCAAAGAATCAGGGAATATTGCTATAATGATTTTGTATCTTACACTGTCCACTGTCTCTCTTCACCCACATCTCTGTTATTCATCCCTTTCAGGAGGGGCCTATATATTCAACCTTGCAGTGGGTTTCCCCTTTTGCCCATCGCCCTACCCTCATGATATCACCACTCCCACTACTCTCTCTTGAATAATAAATCTATCCTTAAATCTGCTATAAGATGCATCTGACCATAAGGCGCACCCAGTTTTTAGAGCAGGAAAACAAGAAAATAATATTCAGAACCAAATAGTAGTACCAGCATACTAAAATGTTTGGGGGTACCACACCTTTGGATCATAAGATGCACTCTCATTTTCCCACACTTTGGGGGGGGGGGAAGTGCATCTTATGGCCCGAAAAATATGCTATGCATTGAGCTCTTATCTGTAACAAAGTGTGTTCTCTGGTCTTGCCGGATTTGTACAGCAGAACTGGGCCATAGTAGTGGTGTGTGAGGCAGAAGTGGGGGGAGGTGGGGAAGAAGCATTCAGGAACTAGAGGAATGATGTGTGTTTTGTTGATGCTGTACTGCTCTTTGGTTAAGTCTTCCCTTCCTTTTCTGTGTGTGTGTGTGCGTGTGGCGGGGGTGGGGGGGAGCTATCCAATTGTCTACTAATGAATATTGTGCCTCCGCTCCAAACCCCCTCGTTCTCATCAATATACTGATAGAGAATTTGCTGTCAAGCAGCAGTTCTCAACCTGTGGGTCACGACCCCTTTGGGGGTTATGAAGTAGTAATGAAGGTAATGCTATGGTTGGGGAGGGGTCACCGCCACGTGAGGAACTGTAGGTGGGAGGTTGAGAGCCACCGCTGCTAACTGTAGGTTGCCCCTGACTCACTCCCTGCTCTCAAGCGGAAGCTCACTCATGGTGATGCTACAGGGCAGGGGAGAACTGCCCCAGTGAGCTTCCCAAACTATCCATCTCTGCAGGAGTAGAAAGCCCTGTCTTTCTCCCACAGTGCAGCTGGTGGTTTAGGACTGCTGACCTCGCAGGAAGCAGCCCAATGCGTCCCCCCTGTGCCAGCAGGGCCCCCATGACATCCACAAATGGCTCCCCATGGGGAGGGAGGCGGGGACGCTTGTCAGAGAGACATTAGGACGTGTCTGCTTGGGTTTGTGGGGGTTGGTGGCTTGCGTGGCTTTGTTGCTCTGCTGACAGAGTTTTCCTGAGATTCTGTTCTTTCCCACTAGCTCCAGAAAGCAAGCCCCGGGCCAGGAGGAAAAGAACAAAAAGAGCGGCTTTCAACACAATATACAAAAGATCTTTTTACCCATCAGGATTGCCATTTAAAAAAAATGTGTTTTAAGTCTGTTTTGGCCATTAAAAAAACATGTTGAGGCAGTTACCAGTGGTTACCTTAAGAGAGGTGGGGGTGGAAAGACTCCAAAGAGCTGGCTTAAAACCTCCAGCTGCCCTGAGCCCTAGGATTATAAAAGTCAAATTTAATTTAAAAATACCAATCCTGAAGATGAGTGTCAGGAATGCTAGCACATGCTTTCTTTGAAAGATCAAATTCTCTCTTCCAACATGAAAAAGGGGAGGAGGGGTAACGACGCATGTTCTCCACGCCCACCCCACACGACTCCGTGGACCACCCTGCAAGAGGGGGCAGGGCCACAAGCAAAAACCTGAGTGCGTGTCTGTCTATATGACAGCTTCAAAAAGTTCACAGAGAAGATCCAGTATCTTTTCCTTCTATTTTTCCATTATATTGTTGAAGCCTCTTTGTCTATCTAGGGGAAGGGATAGGTGAGCGCTAGCACATAGAGAGGCGTAGCTGTGTCTATTAACAACCTATCGTCAAACCAGGCAACCCTGTAGGGACAGAACTGTACCACCGGATTCCCAGAGATGCAAAAACCGGAGACGTCAATCTCATTTTCCTGCAGAGCCGCCGCTAAAAGGCTTTCATTCGCTGCCCGTGCAGTTAGTGGTGAGTGCTTAACTCACTGAGCCACCAGGAGTCCTTCGGTGTCTCTCTAACCCACTGCCCCAGATTTGACAGCAACCCATCACGCAAGCTTTTAGGGCAGGGTAAAACAGCCCCCATCAGTTTCCGAGGCTGTCCATCTTTGCAGGTGCATACAGCCTCAACTTCCTCCCTCAGAGCTGCGGGTGGTTTTAAACTGCTGACCTTGTGGTTACCAGCCCAACAAGTAACACACTGTGCCACCAGGGCTCCCCTAGTGTCTCTATGGCATATGCAAGTACCTGTTTGCATGTACTGCATAGACGTCTCTATCCAAAGATACAGAAAGCTGCGGGGTGGGGGGGTGGGGGGCGGATGGAGCACAAGGTTACAGAGACCTCCTAGACATCCAAACAACTGGTGGAATCGATTTACTGCACTGAAGGACTTCGGGCCACAGTCTCATGAGAGACCAGTCAAATGGAATAACATCGTGCAAAAAGTTAACGTTCACCGCCCCAGATGATGTAGTTGAGCATCTGAGGAGCTTAAAAGATACAACTATTGATATCTTCCTATCCAAGAGCAAAGGAGGGTGAAAGAAACCACAGACTCAAGGGAAACACTCATTTGTCTAGAAGAACAACAGCCCAGCGGAAACACAACCTCTTCCAACCTAGACCGGAGAAACTAGGTGGTGCCCAGTGACTGCCACAGACCAATCTGACCAGAAACACAGTTAAATGGAAGAAAAATACAGAACAAAATTCAAAAGACTGGATTTATAGGATTCACACAGAGTCTGGAGAAATCCCTGTGACTATCTCCCTAAAGTAATCTCTTAACCCAGGCCTCCTCAAACTACAGCGTGGGCCACATGTGACCCACCGAGGACATTTATCCAGCCAACAGGTGTTTTTGCTGCCACTGGCTGTCCTGCTTAGCAGCTGACTAATCCTGGGCCTGCAGTAAATTTGTTGATGGTTGGGTTTTTTGGGGGGGTAGGGGTAGCTATAGTCTGGTTATCCAACAGTCTGAGGGACAGTGAACTGGCCCCCGTTTAAAAAGTTTAAAGGGGCCGAGCCCTGGTAGCATAGTGGTTGTGTGCGGGACTGCAGTCAACAGCGTTGACGGAAAAACAAAACAAAACAGGGTTGATGGTTCAAATCCAGCAGCAGCTCTTCAGGAGCAAGGCTGGGTTTCCTACTCCCACCAGGGCAGTGATGCCATTAAAAAAAAGAAAGAACGAAAAGGGGTATATCATATCAGATGACCTAAAGAGATTCCTGTCTAAAAAGTTTGAGGTCCCCTGTGACTTAACCTAAAGCTTAGACCTCTCCTGGAGGCCACCTTTCATCCAAACAATAGACTGGATTATAAAGAAAACAATAACATTCATGAGTAAAATATGCATTAAGCAATTAATTGTAGGACACCAAATACTCAATATTCACTTATAAGCTAAGATGAGAAGGCCAGGAGGGAAAGGGAAGCTAGAGCAATAGAAACAGAACCAAGTAGGCAACAATGAGAATATGCTAACACACTGAAAATTGTAGCCTATGTCACATAACAATTTGTTTTTTTTAAAAAACAGTTTAAAATAAATAAATAAAAATCATTAAATAGGAACTTAATTCACTATGTTAGCTTTCACCTAAAAATACTTCAAAGAAAAGCATGGATGGAGAGACATTTTTTTTATCTGTTCCACAGATTTCTCTATTGCTAAGTTTATTGGTGTTTCCCAATGAACATACACTACTTTCATGCACAAAATGATAATTAAAATACTGAACTGGTTGAGTAAGGTCAGGGAATAGTCATGATGGAACGTTAAGTAGAAGGTGATCTTTTAACTATGGAAAATTTGGCAACAAATATTGATAATAAATATAACTAATGTCACTGAACTATAAAGTGAAAAGCATTAAATTGGCAAGTGCTGTTATATTTTTACAAGAAAAAAAGTTTCAACAAAGGTATCACAAAAATAAAATAAAATAAGGTATCACATGCTAAAGTATAAATCTTTTATACCTAACTGTATATAACAAAGCCTAATAGCTGGTGGGGTTAAGAGTGGTATTTATTATCTCCTTTACACTTGTCTAGAATTTTTTTCTATGATTCCCATGTATCGACTATGTAAGAAGGAAGTGGAGGAAGGCTCTTTTGGAAAGGGGATGCTCCTTGCTGAGTGCGGATAGAAGTTCCTGGGCTGGACAGTGTCCAACAGAGGCAGGGAACAGGCACCTGGGGGTCCCAGCTCTGCAGGAGTGGTCAGAGGATTCAAGAACCCTTGATGCTGTGGTTCTAAGCTTCAGAAACCCTGAATGGTCAAGCCAATTAGGGGTACACTGATGAGTGCCAGGTAAAACACAGAAGAGGAATCTGGAGAAATGAAAAAGAGGATGTCTTTAATGCATCCTCAGATACACCCACACAATGGAGGTTTTGAAACTGGGTACCGCAGACAAGGTAGAGCTGTAAGTTTGACAGGGGAATCTTTTGTGTGGCAGTGATCAAGGATAGGTAATAGAGAGACACTCTGAGTTTTGCCGTGGTATTTCTCAAGTCTACAGGCACCTGAGAATCACCTAGAGTGGTTTTCAAAATCATGGATGCCCTGGCCCCTCCCTCAACCCACTATGTCTTAGTCTCTAGGGGTGAGCGGTCATCTGGTTCAGAAGCAACAAAGCTCATGTGAGAGAAGCACACCAGCCTATGTGATCATGAGGTGTCGATGGGATCAGGTTTCAGGCATCTGAGACCCAGAGCAAAATCATACCAATGTGAATGGGGTTGGAGGGTATGGAGTGCAGACCCAAAGTCCATCTGTAGACAATTGGACAACCCCTTATAGAAGAGTCACAAGGAAAAGATGGGCCAGTCAGGGTGCAGTATGGCAAAGATGGAACACACAACTTTCCTCTAATTCTTTTTTTTTTTTTTGTGGGCATCAATGTCCCTGGTGGTGCCCCTTGCTCCTGGAAAGCTGCTGCTGGATTTGAACTGCCAACCCAGTGACCTGCAGTCCCGCACACAACAACTACACCGCCGGGGCTCACCCTACTTTACTCTAATTCTTTAATGCTTCCTTCCCCCCACTACCATAACCTCAATTCTACATAACAAATCGGATTAGACCAGAACACGAACACTGCCACAGAAAAAAGCCTGCAACACAGGGAACCCAGGATACATAAGCCCCTGAGGGCCAACAATGAGAATAGAGATACCAGAAGGATACGGGGAAGATGGGAGAGGGATGGAGGAATCAATCAAATGATCAATATATAACCCTCTCCCGGGGGGAAGAACTACAGAAAAGTGGGCGAAGGGCAACAGAGGATGATGTAAGATAGTAAAATAATAATTTATAACTTATCAAGGGTTCATATGGGAAGGAGGGTGGGAGAAAAAGGGGGGAAAGGAGGAGCTGATATCAAAGTTTCAAGTAGAAAGAAATCCTTTAAAAATGATGGCAGAACATGTACAAATGTGCTGGACACATGGATGAATGTATGGATTATAATAAGAGATGTAAGAGCCACCAATAAAGCTATTTAATAAAAAATAGTAATGGGAGAAATTATTAAAGAACTAGAGGATAATTATGTATTTAATCAGAGTTTTCCTACACCCTGGATATATTATCCCTCCCACGTGGCCCTTCTATGGGGGACTGTCCAGTGATCTTACAGGTGGATTTCAGGTCTATGCTCCTTCACTTCAGTTTGATTGCTTGGTTTTGAACTTTGGATCCTATTTCCATCAACACCTCGTGATCACACAGGCTGGTGTGCTTCTTCTGTGTGGGCTTTGTTGCTCCCCTGCTATATGGCCACTTATTTAAGACCTCAGAAGCTAGATCTTTTCATAGCCAGGCGCCATCAGCTTTCTTCACCATATTTGCTTATGCACCTCATCAGCGATCATACTAGAAAGGTGAGGAGCATACATTGGCACATTATTAGAACAAGCCATTTTTATACTGAAGTAAGATTTAAGTAGAGGCTCTAAGTCCATCTGCTTCCTGTGTGTGTGTGTGTGTGTGTGTGTGTGTGTGTAGAGTCAAATGCATCTACATTTAGAGATTAACATATATACATATTTATATTTGTATACAATTTTATTTACTTGTACTTACCTCTGTTTTTTCTGTCCTCCTGCCCCACTATCATGTTTACCTATCCTCCACCTCTCAGTAATTCTTCTCGAATACATTTCAATTGATCAAACTACCAGGAACACTACATCACCATCAATTTCAGATCCCTTGCTATTCCCCTGTCCCTATCATTACACTCATCACTCTTCTGTCCCCACCACTTCCACTCCCATAACCTCCAGAACTTTGGGTCCCGTTGCTGTCTCCTTGGGATTGCTTATCCTTCTGGTCGTCTATTGATAGATACCATGGGAGGGAGGGAGGGGGGAGGGAGAGGGAAGGAAGGGAGGGGGGAGAGAGAAAGAGCACGTGCAAAAGACTGACTATGCAAATCCCTTTTCTTTCAGGAGTCCATATCCTGGGACCTCCTCATCCAACAGCTAATCTACACCCTGTTAGCCCTTGGCACACCTTCTACAAGACTCCACGGCTCTTTCAGCCATCAAGGATGGAGTGGTCCAGTGTCCCACTGCACCCTTACCCAATGTTACACCTTTAGACTTCCAGTGTGGTCCCCTTGTGAGTATCTCCCAACCAATTCAGATGAGGTACCAAGCGCCGCCCAGCCCCTCTGGCCCCGAGTAGAGATTCCTCAGGCACTTGTGGCTTTGCTCCCATGGCTGACCTGTTGCACTTGCTCTTGGCTTGTCCCCATGTGGGTGGGTCAGACCCGCTGCACATCATGAACTGTATCTTCATGGCTGTCCTCTGTAGTACTGTCATTTATAGAGGGGATGTCATGTCTTGGGCTGGCAGTCCTCGCCATGAACGACCTGCTCCGAGCAGGAATGTCAGTCTCAGAGCTTGGCATTCCAGAATAGTCTACCCTCTCTCCCCACTTCCTTTGGAGACCTAAGCAATATCCTTCTCTTGAGTGGATGAGTGCCCTGTTCCCCCACTGACATCTTTTTCTTTTCTTCCCCTTCCCCTCTGTGGGCTGTAAAGATATATGGGGGCGGGGGGGGGACAGGGAAGATGTCTTTCTGACAGGTGCTGTCTGCATCATTATTTGTTTGTTTGTTTGATGACGTCTGCATCGTGGTCTTTGGTTTGGCTCTGGCCCGAGTATCAGGTCCTCAGTTCAGGAACAGTGCAATAGGTACATGTCCCCCTATGCCCATTCTGCTGGTTGAACTTATGGAAGTAGACTCATGTTGTGCTTGTCCTACTGTGCTTGGCTGACTTCACTCAGCATGATAGCCTCCAACCCTTTCCCCCAGGTGAGGTGCTTCATCATTTCATCACCGCTTTTCAGGGATGCGTAATTCTCCATTATGTGAACATACCAGAACTCTTTTAATCCATTTGTCTTCTGATAGGAATTTAAGCTGTTTCCGATTTTTTGCCATTTTGAACTGTGCAGCAAGGAGGATGGTGAGCACGGCAGTACAGATGTCTGGTCATGGCCTGTTTCTTATTTCTTCTGGGTTTATGCCCAGCAGTGGAATTGCTGGGTCATAAGGTAACTCAATTCCCATCTGTTTTAGCTATTGCCAAATCACTTTCCACAGTGGCTGTATGGATCTACAAGACCACCAGCAGTGAATGAGAGTTCCTATCACACCACGCCTCCTCCAACATTTGTTGCTTTCAGGTTTTTTTTTTTAATTGGGTTAGCCTTGTGGGTGTTAGATGATATTTCATGGTTGATTTGATTTGCATTTCCCAGATGGCTAATGATTGGGGTCATTTTCTCATGCTTATTGGCCATTCAGATTTCCTCCTTTGTAAATCTTCTGTTGAAGTCTTTGACCACCTCCTCAGTGGGTTATTCGCTTTTTTCTTATTGTAAGGTTGTAGGATCCTATAGATTTCAGTAAGAGACCTTTGTCTGATATGTCATTACTGAATATATTTTTCCAGTCTGTGTGTGGTCTCATTACTCTGAGGAAATCTTTCAAAGCACACAAGTGTCTTATCCTTATCTCTAATAAAGCTTTATCTTTTGTTTTGTTTTGTTTGTTTGTTTGGGCATCACTGCTCTCTGGCGGTGGGAGTAGGAGGCCCAGCCCCACTGCTGGAATTGATCCTCCGTCCCAGTGGGCCACAGTCCCGCGCACAACCACTACGCCACCGGGGCTCAGCCCAAAGCTTTATCTTTATATGGATGTGTATCCTTCAATATTGCTGATAGTCCATGTATTTACTTCATTAAGTTTCCTAGCTTCGTCCCAATTTTTTCACTGATGACCCTGATAGTTTGAGGTTTTACCTCAAAGTCTGTGATCCACCTTGAATGTGCTCTTGTGTCTGGGGTGAAGTAAAGATCTTGGGTCATTCTTCTGTAGGTCGGTATCCAGTTTTTTCAGCAACATTTGTTTAAAAGGGCGTATGCTTCCCATTTGATTTATTTTGGAGGCTCTTATCAAAGATCAGTTGTCTGTATTCTGCTGTTTCTATTTCTGGATTTTCTATTCTTATCCATTGGTCCGAGTACTGTCATTATACTCATGCTGGTTTGACACCTGTGGCTGAATTATAAATTTTAAAGCCAGATAGTGCAAGCCCACCCACTTTATTCTTCTTGAGGAGTTCTTTACAATTCTTTCCTTTCCCTATGAAGTTGGTAGTCAGATGTCCATTTCTTTGAAAAAAAATGATACTGGTATTTGTATCCGAATTGCATTGAACGTACATCATGCCTTCGATAGGATTGACATCTTTACAATATTGAGTCCACCAATCCACGAACATGAGATATTTTTCCATATGTGAAGGTCCCTTTTGGTTTCCTTGCTGTAATGTTCTGTAGTTTTCCTCATACAGATCTATTGCACTGTTGGTTAGATATATTCCTAGAGATTTCTATTGATGCTTGGCTATTGTGAAGGGTACTATTTTCTTGATCTTCTTTTCTGTAACCCCATCAGTTGAATATGTCAATCCAATTGACTTCTGCCTGATCTTGTATCCTGCCACTCTACCACATTCCTCTATCACTTCTAGCACTGCTATTGTAGAGCTTGGGGTTCTTAATATATAGAATTATATTATCTGCAAATAACAATTTTACTTCTTTCCCTAAACATATGCCCTTTATACCCCCTCTTGTCTGTATTATTAGGCAAGCCCTGCAGGATGACGTTGAATAAAAGAGGAGACAAGGAACATCCTTGGCTTGTTCCCTTTTGCAGTGAGAATAGTTTCGCCTTTTCGCCATTGATGATAACACTGGCTATTAGATTTTCATGCACAGCTTTAATTATAAAGAGATACTTTCCTTCCAATCTTGTCTTCTTAAGTCTCTTAACTAGGAATGGGTATTGAATGTTATTGAATGTTTTCTGCGTTATGGATATGATCATGTGGCTCTTGTCCTTTTTCTTCTCCATATGGTGGGTAATGCAGATGGGTTTTCAAAAGTTGAACCATCCCCAAATCACTGGTATGAATCCCAGTTGGTCATGATGAATTATTCTTTTCATATACTTTTTTATTCTATTGGCCAAGATTTGGTAAGGACTTTTGCATCTATGTTCTTTAGAGATATTGGCCCGTATTTTTCTATCTTGTGGGATCCTTGCCCAGTTTGGGTCTCAACGTTATCCTAACTTCATGGAATGTGCTTAAGAGTTTACCTTCCTCTTCTATGTTCTGGAAGAGTTTGTGTAGAATTGGTGGCAGCTCCTCCCTGAATGCTTGTTAGAATTCTTCTCTGAAGTCATCTGAGTCAGGACTTTTTTTAATGGGTAGTTTCTTGATAACCTTATCCATTTCTTCTTTTGCTATGGGTCTGTTCAAGTTCTTGATTCCTGTAGGAGATAATCTGGAGAGGGTTTGTTTTTCTGGGTATTTGTCCATATCTTCTAAGTTATTGTATTCCTTGGAGTACAGTCCTTTGTATTACTGTGCAATTAGTCTTTTACCATATTTTTCAGACCATAAGATGCCCTTTTTTCCCTGCAAAAGTATGGGGCAGTGGTGTGAGGGTGCAACTTCTGGTCTGAAGTTGTGGTACACCAGAACATTTTAGTATACTGGCATTATTCGGTTCAGAATATATATTTATTTGCTTTCTTGCTTTAAAAATTGGGTGTGTCTTATGGTCAGGAGTGTCTTATGGTCTGAAAAATACAGTAATTTCGTTGGAGTCCATTGTAGTTTCCCATTTCATCCCTCAACCTGGATATTGACATCTGCTCCTTCCTATCTTTTAAGTTTGCCAACAGATTGTTGATTCTGTTAATCCTTTCAAAGAACCAACCTTTTTCTTGAACCAACTTTTTATGGACTTTTCTCCATACTTTTTGTTTTCTCACTGATTTACCTTTCCCCAGATTTTCATTGTTTCTTTTCTTTTTGCTATTAGAAGGGTTATTCTCTTGATACTGCCCCAACAGCTGCAGGTTTTGTAAGAGGGTGTCCACCATCAGTCTCTTGTCCTTCTTCATATGTGCATCGATCGCTATCATGCAACTTTGGATTACTGCCTTTTCGGTATCCCATAGATTTAAGTAAGTCATATTCTCCTTCTCATTGGTTGCTAGAAACTACCTGGTTTCATCTCTAATTTGGCCAGTACCTGCTCCTTTTGAAGAAGCAAGTTATCCATCCCCCAAGCATTGGCCCTTTTTGTTTTTCTTTCTTTTGTTGATTTCCAGCTTGATGGCATAATCTTCAGAGAAGGACATCTGAGCCATGACCATATGTTTGAGTGTGCTCATACTTGACTTGTGTCCAAGCACGGAGTCATTTTCGGGTGCATGCCATGTGCACGTGAAAAGGACGTGAATTTTGGGGGCAATTAAGTGGAAGACTCAGAATATTCTGTTTGGAGGGCAGCTTGGGTGGCCCTCCCAGGCAGCAGGGCGGTAGCAAGTCACAAGGGTGGTGCTGGATGAGCCAATCACACAGGGAGCTAAGGTGGTATGGCGGGGGTGAGGGGGGCGGGGACCAGTTGTGGCGGGAAGCCTATCATAGTGGACAGGGGTCGCCAGTGGCAGAAAAAAGTTGCAGTGATGGTGGGAAGAAGCCAGGGCCTGAGAATGATGCAGCAGCAAAAACAGCCGCAGGCAAGGAGTAGGGATTTTTTTTTTTTAAGCCTCACTCCAGAAGCAGCAGCAGTGGTAGGGAAAGCCCTGGACTAGAAGCAGTGATAAGCAAAAAGCAAACTATGTTTTAATTCATGTAACCCTGTGTGGGTGTACCTTTATGCTGCCACTCCTGTGGCTGGGGAGAGCAGGCTATCCTTCTAGTAGTGGTTCTCCTGCATTAATCTCTGCAGAGTCCCTCAGCATATGTTACTTGGTCACCATCTTGTCCCAACTCCCTCTGCATTCCTCTCTGAAGTCCACAATAAGACATGACCATGTTCAGCATGCTGTTAAACGCTATCAACTTCCTCACCTTGGTTCTTTCTCCTTCCCCAGTTCCCCCAAGTCCCCAGTCTGATCATCTCTCCCATCTTTCTTCTTTTTCATCAGTCTTTATGATGCCGGCGAAAGGCATTGGTTTCAGAGGTTGGGGTCATCACACCTGGATTCCCTCTGGTGGCCTCTTCACCTATAAGCATTCACCATCCCGCAAGCCTAGCCAGCATATGGTTAAAGGACTCTTCTTTATAGTACAAATCTTCAGCCAGCGTTAGAGCTCCCTGGGGACATAACGGAAGCCCCTGGATAGACAGCATCATAGCTCCCCTCCCTCCTCCACTCAATCCTGCTTCAGACCTTTCCCCTGACACAGGTTGGTCCCAAGAACACTGTCTAGCAAGCTCTCTGTATGTTCCTCCATCTCAGTCTGCTTCCCATGAAAACTCTGCAACACTTACTCACCACTGTGGGCTGGTGCCTAGATGAAAACCCTAGCTCTCTATGGAAACCCCAGGAGTCTGGATTTCTTATCAGCATCTCTCCACTGTTCTGACATCATCAAGGCACTTAATGGTGTTCCAGGGGCTCAAGAAGGGTGAGAAAAGCACTTCCCAGTTCACCTCTCCCCAACTCTCCCCCTTCCTCCCAGTTACAAACTCAAGACTACAAAGACAAAATCCAACTTCAGGCCTGAACATCTCAAGCCAAGAGAAATCAAAGATGTGCTGTTCTTAGCCTCCTGCTTATGATTTCAGATGATATTGAGAAGAGAGGCCAGATATAGGAGCAGAAGATGAAACACAATTGCAAAATGCACCTAGGGCCCAAAGAAGCCATGAGCTGTAAACAAAACATTGACCCTGGACCTCAGTCTCTCATTAGATGACTAATCACCCAAGGTTGGGATCAACTCTGTTTTGGTTCCTTCTAATGGGAAGGCTATGACTTCCCCTGTCCCCTTGGACAAACAGCAAGGACCTGGTAGGCTAACATTGGATCCAGCAGTCTGCTCTTCACGTTTTTTTAAATCTTGTAATCCTTTATTGTGAATAACTGGGTGAAGGCTTACTGAGCAAAGGAGTTTTCTATTCAACAATTCTGTACATTTGTTTCCATGTCTACACTCCCCACAATGTGACATCACTTATCCCACTTTCTCTGGTGTTTCCCATTTCCTTTCCTCTGCCTCTCCTAACTCTGCCTGACTTCCGAACTTTGTCCTTATGCAAATGATGCCCTTTTTATCTCAGGAACTATAAGGAATGTGTACCTCACTAATATGATTGTTTATCTTATCCACCCACAGCTGTAACATCGCTCCCAAGGCAGAGACCCTATAGGATAGAAGAGAGAAGCCCCCAAAGTGTTTCCAGTGTTGGAACATTCTGAAGCAAACTGCCAGATCTTTCTCCCACAGCGTGGCTCCTGGTTTTGAACCACTACCCTTTCCGTTAGTTGCCAAGGGCTTTAACCATGGGTCCTGTGTGCTTAAAATTCCGCAACAGGGTTCCATTTCAGGCATGGCCAGAGTCTCAGGGGGTCTGCCAGTCTCTGTCCCACCAGTCAAGTTGGTCTTTTTCATGATTCTGAAATTTGCTGTAACTCTATTCAGGGCCTTCTCACACTGTGATGATCCCTTTCAGAGCACTTGTTGGTAGTTAGACTTCCTCTACTTCTAGAGCTCTCAGAATTGTGGATATTGAGGTTTGCATGTTCCATGAGGCCAGTGAGCTAATTGTTTCTAAGCATCCCAAATTTCCTTCATTCTTCTTTGCTCCAGGTGGAGAGATGCCAGTGGTTGTACCTTAAAGAGCCTCCCACAAGCACTTAAGATGCTACTCAGTAACATAAGGTGTAGAATAATTTATTTGGGGGCTCTATTGAGCCAATTAAGCTTGATGTCCCACAAGACGATGGTCCTGAGTTCGCAGGCCCAGCAATTCATTCCCTCAAGGTGTTTGGTTTGGGCTAAGAAGTTTTCACAGCAATGAAAACTTGTGTTCTCTGCAATACTCTTGGCTATGTTTGCAGCAGAGGTAAATGCATACATAGAAATATCCTCTGTTAAATATATTCATAGGCATGGCCTCCTTCTCATACTTGTTCAACTCGCATGTCTATCCGTGCATCCATTAGGAGGCTGTCATTGTTGGATGTGTGTGCACTCTTTTTTAACCTCGGTTGCCTTTAACTCTTGCACTCCTCCCAGTGTCTTCTCCTACCTCCGTTGCTGCTCAATAACCTCCTTATTACATATTACCTGCCCCTTCACCCAACTGAATGCATGTCTGGCCTCTAGTTCACCATGTTTGGTAAAACAGAAGGTCATTGAAAAAAGAGCAAACCCCTCAATGAGATGGGTGGACACAGTGGCTGCAACAATGGGTTTAGACATGGCAGTTGTGAGGATGCCAGTGAGCTAATTGGGCAGAGTTTCATTCTGTTGTACACAGGGTCGCCATGTACACCTATACTATGATCTGAACCAACTCAACAGCATCTAACCACCACCACCACCCTCTAGTTCAGTGGTTCTCAACATGTGGGTCATGACCCCTTTGGGGGTCCAACAGCCCTTTCATTGGGGTCACCTGATTCATATCTGTAGCAAAATGACAGTGATAAAGTAGGAATGAAAATAATTTTATGGTGGGGGGGGGGGGGCTGGTCATCACACCATGAGGAACTGTATGAAAGGATCAAGGCATTAGGAAGGTCAAAAATCATTGCTCTAGTTAGTGATTTACCATCCCTTCCCTTCCCACTCCTGTCACCATCAAAAGAAGGTATATTTTTGTATGAGAATTGTGGTAGTCACCTAATCTGGTATCAATTTGAGGGTTAAAGTGTAGGGATAGAGTCTACCCTGTCAATCTGGAGATAGCCAATGAGACTTCTGTGTGGATATGGTCTTCAGCTGAGAATTCTGGGAAATCCAGTAATTCCTTCTTGGAGACAGAAGACACTACATCTTTTAGCTCACTCCTTTGGAGACACTCTACTGAAAAGGCTGAATTCCTGTGAGACAACCCTGAGAAGCCTCATGGACCTACCCTGATGCAACCCTGGGAACTAGAGTAACCACATGGAGACCCCTGCCAGCACTGAGATGTTTACACCACCACTGGATCCAAAGACTTTCTGCCCACTGGCTTGTGATCATTCTGCATTAGGCATCATTGCATGTGTTTTGTGAGTCTGAAGAGGACTTTATAGATGGGTATCGGACATATGGGTTAATGGACTGGGTTGGGATGTTTTCTTAATGTGCAGTGCTCTTGTTTATAATTCTCTTTCTTGTACACATGTGTCTTCATGAATTTGTTTCTCAAGTCTACCCAAACTCACACAAGAGTCTTTTATTTTTTCAAGACTAATATTATCCAGGATGTATCCTTTGGTGATTGACTTGTTTCCCTGCACAGGAACCTCCAGGATTTTCACATAGTTGTTCATATTTAACATTGAGCAGTAGCTCATGGTGCTTATGCACTGATGGGCCTTTTGGGTATCTCCATATTTCGATTGCAAGTAGGACTGAGGTGAACATGAATGTGAACACATCTATTCATGCCCTAGCCCTTCATATGTAGCATGAATGAGAACTAAGCCTTTGCTGTGTTCCACTTCTAGGATTTCAAAGTTACCTAGTGACTGTTTCCCATTTTGGCTTATGCTAGTCAATAGGGCCCACTCTCCAGCACAGCGCTAGGCGTCATATCCCATCAATGTTTGTGGAGCAAATGAATTGACTTCTGAAACAACAGCTAAAGTCAGACTATGTGATATTTCCTAAGTCAGGGAATAGGACAGTTCTAAACTGCACCCTCCCCCCCCCCCCCCCCCCCCGGCCCACAAAGACCAGGCTACTAGCTAGATCCAAAAGTGAAATCCTGGGACAAAAGCTAGATATGCAGACATTGACCTTGAAGAGCTGAGAGTCCGCCATGTTTTTGGAGGTCACAGAAGCACTCAGCGAGGCTGAGGACGATTAGGCGCTCAACAAGGTGGTAAAATCCACTACAGCAAAAGCTATTAGTCACAGGGCATTATTTAGAAATGGTGGCAATTTATAATGTTTATGAATTGATCTGGAGTGACCCATAAACATTGCTCATCAATATAACTAATTGGCATTTATGAGACTGTTTAGTTGGCTTAAACTTTCAGGTTGGCATCGCCAGTCTTGAAGAGGAAAGGAACCAGTCTAGACCAGAGTCTTTGACTGGGGGTGTGGGCACATCGACGAGTCCACTGCCTTTGATAAGATGATCCATGGAAGTGGTGTGTTTGAGAAGGAGAGAAAGCACACATGTGAAACCGGGGAAGGTGCCGATTCAGAAGAGTGTGAGTGTGGTGTAAAGCAGGCTATATTCTGGAATGGTCCACAGGGTTTTGATGGTGAAGGACACTTGGGGGACTCAAAATGTACCCAGTCACAAAGATGGCACAAGACCAGGCCACAAATTTCTCTTGTGATTCAAACACCACAGGTGGCTGTGAGTCAGACCAAAATGACAACAACCAACAGCAGTCTGTGTGGAGAAAAGCTACCCTCCACCCTGGACCAGTTACAGGTGAGGGCACTGGAAATTCACTTCTCTTTCCCAATTCAAACTTCTAACTCCCAATAAAGCATTCTCATTGACCCAGATTGGTCCTGGAGCCTATTGCTGAACCAACCTAAGGCCAGAGGCAGAGTATCATGATGGGAACCAAGATAACACTCTGGGTACCCTTGTAAGCTTCCTAATGCCACAACCCTTTAAACCAGTTCCTCATGTGGTCCGAACCATAACATTGTTTACATTACTACTTCATCACTGTCATTTTGCTACTGTTATGAATCGTCATGTAAACATCTGATAGGCAGGATGTATTTCCGTGTTACAAATGGAACATCATGAAAGCATAGTGATGAATCACAAGACCGATATGTCATTATATCTTGTAAACTATTTCTAATGACAAATCAATGAAATTTTGTCTTAAAGCATGGCGTAACATGGGTGACAGTCCTCACGCAGGGTACTCAAATGTGGGTATATGTGCATGTGGGCAGACCCACCTGAAGACGGATAGAGGAGCGGTGTCTCGGTTCCTAAGACCATTGGAAATATGTCTGAGGTGATCCCTATGAAACAGTCGTTTGGTCCCCAAAGGGATCACGACCCGCAGGATGAGAACCACTGTGCTGAGCATGAGCTAAAAGTCTGGAGTCAGCAACGGTGCCCTCTCTTCAGAAATACTGCTTCGCTGAGGCTTCTGGGAGCATGCACTGGCCCTCACTTATTGCAGTAGCCCCCGCCACAAAGGAGTCTATAGTTGAGAAGCGCTGGATTAAATGGATTGACTCTGGAGGTGAGCTTTTCTCTGCAGAAAAAAAGGAAACTTCCAGGAATAAATCTTTGGTCTTTACGATTCCATTCAATTCTGACTATCTAAAGATCAACTCCAGGTGAGATGCGTAGCATGGTTTTTATCAAGGACAATATGGTTGGCCAGAATGGATGTCATTCCTGAGTGACAGTGCCAAGCGTGGAAGACTTTTGATGTCGGGGCCCCGCAAGGGTGAACTTGGGGGCAAAGCTGACATCTCTATGCCTTTTCAAAAGCCCCTCATCTCCGAGCGTGATCTCCCAGAGACGTCAGCAGCCGCCCAGGACAAGGTCACGAGCCCACTCAGCCCAACTGCCTCTCCCCGGAGCACGGAGCTGGCTGGGCCTTCAACAGCACAGCTCTTGCTTGAGCCACAGATGGCAAATGGAACTCTCATCCCCGCCCCTGGCTCCCCGGCCCGGCTGCTTCCACATTCCTTGACGATAATGCTGGTCCGGAAGCTGGCACTTGAGAGCCGACCCTCGCTAGGCACAGCAGGGTGGGCAAGGCAGAAGGAAAGCTGCCCAGGAAGGGAGGGAGGGTGATGTATTTTATGCCGGCCCCAGCAGGCTGGGAGGTGCCGTGATCGTCGGGTGGGCAGTGAGACTGCAACAGATGACTGAGTGCTATCAGGTAAGAGGCGGCGGTGGGTGGGTGGAGGCGCGGGAAAATGACAGCCCGGCTTGCCAAATCTCCGGGACACCTGCATCTAATTTAGCATAAGGAAGAGATTATGGGAAAGGGCTGCCACCTTCTCTGGGTACAGACGTCCCCTGAGTCAGGTCTGTTCTGTCCCTACACCTCTCCTACTTACATCTCAACATACCCCCACCCCCACCGCACTCCCACATCTCTGCTGCAAGTCACAATCACCTCTTGTCTAACCCAAAGAACCACACCCACTGTCCGGACTCCTTTCCAATTCCTGGGGACTCTTTCGGACAGACTCCACTCCAGGGCTGTCATCTTCATGGACACAGACTGTCACATCCTTCCCCTCTGGTGACTGGTCGGTTTGAGCAGCTGCCTTTGGGGAGCAGCTGATGGCTTAACCCTTGCACCTCCAGACCTCATCTCTGATCCAGGTCTCATCACTGCCTCTCCAATATACTCTTTCCGCATCTACTCAGGGGCTCCAGCAGCTCACTCTCCACCCTTTGACCGGAGAGAGCTCTGGTAACACACACACACACACACACACACACACACACACACACAACCCCTACGGACTCTGCTTAAAACCCAACAGGGGATTCTCAGAGAACCATGCCCCAAGCCAGGCACGAGGCTCACAGGACCTTCACGGGCTCAGGCTAGCCAACCTCCACGTCTTCAAGGATCTAAGAGAGCATGGAGGTGAGAAGTGATGTGTTCGTGTGCTGCCCACTTCCTCAGCCTTTGCCATTGCAGGGCACACTGGCCTGACTCCAACAGCCAGCAGCTGCCATCTTTGCCAAAAGAAAGGCCTTCTCCGACCCCAGGAGCCCGCTTTGCCTGGATGCATGGTGGCATGGAAGTGGCAGAGAATCAACGTACCCCCACCCCATCCCATCCCCACCGCCGGAAGCAGCCCTCAATGACTGATGGGAAATGGTGCAAAAGAACTCCAGTACCGTCATCATCCTTTGGGTGGGATAACTGAGGCCAACGTGACTACGCAGGCCCACAGAACCCCAGGATACCCAGCAGTCATTGTGCTGACAATACATCCTTCAAGAGTTCACTCCCTTCCGCTCTCTGCTACTGGCATTTCCTGTGATCGCCTCCCAGCCACATCTCTGACATTCACATCTGGCCTCTCTGTAAGGCAATCGCTGAAAAGGCTGTTTTTCTTTCTCCCCCCCCCCTTCCACCCCACCCCATCACTACCCTGGTGGGAGTAGGAAGCCCAGCCTTGCTCCTGGAGAGCTACTGCTGGATTTGAACCATCAACTCTGTGGGTCGCAGTCCTGCACACAACCACTGCACCACCAGAGCTCAGCTAAAGCTGTCTTTTCTACAAGCCAGTTCCCTGGCTATGTCGGTGCCATGTCCTCTCCAGTCCCAGGATCTTCCCACAGGCTGTCTCCCCTACTTAGCACACACTACTCTCGTCCTCTACTGTCCTGGCTATCTCCTGATGTCCCTTCCTCTAATCTGAGCTCTACCATTAGACCCACCACCACCACTAGCACCACCACCAAAGTTCGGGCTCCCTGGGAATGTGTTCCCTTTGTGCCTGATTTCTCTTCCTTGCACTCACTACCTCTGCTGTAACTTTTTGTCCAAAGCATGTTTATCCCCCACTGAAATCTAAACCACATGAGGACACAGACTGGGTTTGAGGCTTCCTTTATTTTAGGACTGAAACTCATCATCTCACTCCCTCGTTGCCCTGAAGTCTATGCTGATTCATGGGGACTCTGTGGGGCAGGGTAGGACCGCCCCTGTGAGTCTTAGACTGTCACTGGGAACTGGAGCACAAAGCCCTGTCTTTCTCTCGAGGCATGGCAGGTGGTTTTGAACTGCTGACCTGCAGATCGCAGCCCAACACGCAACCATTCCACCACCAAAACCCTGACTCTTAAGAAAGGCACTCAACGTGGAGTTGATTTTAAGCAAACAAACAAACAAGATATTTTTTAAATGTTTAGAGTCATGAAGTCAATTCCAACTTACAGTGATCCCCATCGGATAGACTAGAACGGCCCCTGTGGGTTTCCAGAAGTTTCATCTTGACATCTCAACTTTCTCCCAAGGAGCAACTGTTGACCTTATGCTTAACAGCACAGTGCGTAACCCACTACATTGCCAGAGCTTCTTAAAAAAAAGTAATAATAACACTCAGTCCCCCCTAAAAGGCAGTGAGTTGTCAAATCTCCCAGAAATGGCAATGATAGTATTGAGTCCCATGCTAACTGGAGACTTACGACCACCATGACTCACCAGGTCCGGCGGTCTGGGCATCACGCCAACAGCTTGACAGGCATCACCTCAATTCACCCCGAGACACAGAAATGGATGCCACTGCTAGTGGACCAAGAAAACAATGGCGTCAACCTCAAACCCCAAGCCCCACCCGCCGCCATCAAGTCCATTCTGATTCATAGCGAGCCTAGAGGGCAGAATTGAACGACGCCCTAGGATTTCCCAGCCCCACAGTCTTCACAGGAGCAGACCGCCTCGCCTTGCACCTGCAAAATGGTTGGTGGCTTTGAACTGTGGACCTTGTGGCTGGCAGCCTAATGCTCACCCCACTTGCTAAAGGGAGCAGGCATGACACAAGGCAGCACCAGGATTTGAACCCAGAGAGTCTGGCACCAGACTGCATAGATTTAACCAAGAAGCTATCCTCCCTCTTGTCATGTAGCCTGGTACTCCCGTGACACAGTGCTTCCCACCTCCTGAATGCAGAACTCCACCCCCTAAGAAAGCATGGAGTACAGCAAGACGGGCCAACTCTGAGGATCCCACTGACCTGATGGCATGCATCTACTCAGTCAGCCGTTCAACCCTCTTTTTATCAAGCACCTCCTATGGACTTCCCTTTGTGGCAGGCACAGGATGGAGCAAGGAACAAGACAACCCTATCCGGGGCCTTTCGTAGATGAGAGGCCAGTAAGAAATGTAGACCACTAACAAACTAAGCATATAAATAGATGTAGACTTCCCACTTGTAAATATTATGAACAGGCTATGGGTAGGAGCTGCTTGGCTTCAATAGGCCAGAGGCAACACATAAGTTCAGATTGGGAAAATAGGCTGAGCTCAACCATCTTCAGATGCGGCGGGGATACATTTCCCACCGGATCACAGGACATGCTGGATGTGGTTAGAGGTACACCGGAGTGCTACTGGGGGTTGGGGCCGGAGTTGGAGAGGCCCTAGGTGGCACAGATGGCTAATGCTGCTGGCAGCTGACCAACCGGCTGGAGGAACAAGCCCAACTAGAGGAGTCTAAGCAGAAAGGCCCGTTGATGTGATTTGTTTTCTTTTGTTTGAAGGAGCTGACAGCAGGCTGAATGATATTTCCAAATGTTCCCTCTGGCTGTCGATGGAAGAGGGCGCGTGACAGGGAAGGAGAGCGGGGAGGCTCACGCAGTGGTTTAGGGGAGAGACGATTCGTGACTTTGACTAGCTAAGAGAGGGGCTCTCTCTCTCGGGAGAACTGGCATCATGTAAGGGTTGATGGAATGTGAACATTGACAAAGGTAGGCTCCTGGGAGTGGATGGCTAGGTGTCCCCAGCCTGGCATAGAGAGGTCATTTCACAATTCCACTGTCCTCAAAGTGACCTCTCTCCCAATCCTGCCCTCCAGCTGCTAACTGCATTCTATAATAAGCTAATAGGGACATTTCAGAAGAGATGGAAGGGGCCAGTCTCCAGAAAATAAGACCAGAAATCAAGGGCGACATTTGTTGCATGCTCTGTGTGGTGCAAACAAGGAGAGTCTTAGGCTACTAACCAGAAGGTGGGATGTTCAAGTCTACTCAGAGGTGTCTCTAAAGAAAGATCTGGCGATCCCCTGAAAAATTAGCCACAGGTTTGAAGCGGCCATCTAGCTCAGAAGTAACAAAGACAATATGGAAGAAGCACACCAGCCTATGTGACCATGAGGTCGAAGGGATCAGGTAACAGGCATCACAGGACTAAAAATCATATCATTGTAAATGAGAGGGAGTACAGATTGGGGACCAAAAGCCCATATGTAGGTAACGGGACATCCCTTTACAGAAGAGCCTTGGGGAGGAGTCAGGATGCAGTGTAGCAATGATGAGACATATAACTTTCTTCTAGTTCTTCAATGCTTCCCCCTCCCACTATCATGAACTATTATGATCCCAATTCTATCATACAAATAAGACTAAACCAGAGGATGTATACTGGTACAGATAGGAACTGGAAACCCAGAGAATCCAGGACAGATGACCCCTTCATCTTACCAGTGGTAAGAGTGGCAATTCTAGGAGGGTGGAGGGAGAGTGGGGTAGAGAGGGAGAACCAATCACAAGGATCTAAATAGGACCCCTTCCCTGGGGGATGGAAAACAGGAAAGTGGGTGAAGGGAGATGTCAGACAGTATAAGATATGAAAAAATAGCAATAATTTATGAATTATCAAGGGTTCATGAGGGAGGGGGGAGTAGGGAGGTAGGGGAAAGATGAGGAGCTGATACCAAGAGCTCAAGCAGAAAGCAAATGTTTTGAGAACGATGAGGACAACAGATGTACAAATGTGCCTGACACAATGGCTGGGTGGACTGTGATAAGAATTGTATGAGCCTCCAAGAAAATGATTTTTTCTTTAAGTCGGCCACAGAAAACCCCATGGAATCAACTTGCCAGCAACAGCTTTGGGGTCTGGAGTTCATCGCACGCCAGCATGTATTCCCATGCAGTCCTCTCAAAGGCCCCATGACACAAAGCCGGAGGTGATCGATGTATCACAGGTGAACACTAGAGAGGGGAACTCAGGAGACCAAGGGTCCCACTCAGGACTGGTGGGAGGTCATATTGTGTCCCAGTTCCTGGTTCTCTGGCTGGGGAGTTTTGTCCTTGGAGAACCTGTTGGTGCCCTTTCCTTTCCCCAAGAGCCAAGAGCCTTGTGGGATATCCAGGGGTTGCCTTGGAGGCTGGGGACACTAGAGATGCTTCTCAGCTGCACCTGGACTCGATGCCCTCCCCCACTGAGAGCCACACCAGTCCTGACTCGTGGTGAGCCGGTAGAGGGTTTCCGAGGTGCAAGATGAGAAGAAAGACACAGCTTTCTAGGCCCACCGAGAGTTACAGTTGGGGAAACTCACAGGGGACAGTTCTCCTTGGACCTAAAGGGTCTCTGGGAGTCGTCATCGGCTCGCTGACAGTGAGTTTGGTTTGGGTTGTAAAGTAGTACATCTTTAGCTGGAGTGGATAGCCTCATCTTTCAAGGAGCAGCTGGAGAGCTGGGAGGTTTGAACTGCCAACCTTGATAGAAGCAGCCCAATGCTTGCCTGACAGTGGCCCGAGGGCTCCTGCCAAGAGCCATAGGTCCTTGCAAATATCCCAGTTCGACTTATCTTGTAACCGCCTTAGCCCAGAGTAAGGAATCCTCAACCACAACAAATATAGAGATATAGAGAAGTGAGAGCGATTCGTATGTAATAATAATAAGCAATCATGTTGATTCTGACCCAGAGGAGAACTGTTCCTTAAGGTTGCTGAAATGGTAAGTCTTCTTGGGACCGGACAGCCTCATCTTTCTCTCTCGGGGCTGCTGCCTTGTAGGTTTGAATCTCAACATTGAGGTGAGCAGCCCAGCCACCAGGGCTCCTCGAAGATGCCACGGGGCTCTGCATGTCAACAGGGAAGAGAAGAAGGCAGTGGCACTGATGACACACCTGGGCTCTGTTCAAGTTCTGGTCTGGTCCCCTGACTCATATATTCCTTCACATGCCTTATCTCACTGATGTTCATCAGGATTTGGGGAGCTACTTATCATACTCCCTGTTCCCAGGGATGAGGAAACTGAGGTTCAACACAATGAAGCTCAGTGCCAAGTTCGGTAGCCAGGGGACAAGTCCAACAGCCTTCGCAACCCAGCTCCATGGTTTGCTGTGAGAACTAGACAGTTTCCCTTCTCTGTTGATTTTGTTCTGCCTGCCTCTGTGCCATGTCAGCCTCCGAGCTGGGCCGTTAGTAGGCCAGGTGGAATGAACTGGGGCTTGGTCTTCATTGTCTAGTTCTGGACAACAGAAAGAGCGCACACAAGGCTTTGTTCTCCCACAGTTTTGGAGACTAGAAATGCAAATTCGAGACACCAGCTCAAGAGGGAGGGTTCCTTTCTGTTGACTCTGGGAGAAGGTCCTGTATTCCTCCAGCATCTGTGGGCTCAGTGTCCCTTGGAGACGCCCACGCATCCTGACACCAATCTTCCCCTGGGTGTAGGAGGTTCTTAGCACATAGACTCTGGGTCAAATAAATGAGCTCTGCTTCCCATTATGCTAGCTTGTGGCAGTCGGGCCCCTCCGATCCCTGCTCCCTTCTTTAAGAGACAGCCATCAAAGAACTAAAGATTTTATCATTGCAAATGAGATTGGGGACCCAAAATCCATCTACAGGTGAAGTGACATCTCCTTACAGAAGGGTCATGGGAAGGAGACAAGCCAGTCAGGGTACAGTGTAGCAGTGATGAAATATGCAACTTTCCTCTAGTTCTTCAATGCTTCCTTCCTCCCACTGTCATGATCTGAATTCTCCCTTACAAATCTGGTTAGACCAGAGGATGTACACTGGTACAGATAGGAGCTGGAAATATGGAGAATCCAGGACAGATGATCCCTTTAGGACCAGTGGTGAGAGGGGTGATACCGGGAGGGTGGAAGGAAAGTGGAATAGAAAGGGGGAACCCATTAACAGGATCTTCATATAACCTCCTCCCTTGGGTATGGACAACAGGGAAATGGGCGGACCACAGGGAAATGGGCAAAAGGAGACATCGGACAGTGTACAATATGACAAAATAATAATAATAATTTATAAATTATCAAGGGCCCATGAGGGAGGAGGGAGTGGGGAAGGAGTGAAAAAATGAGGAGCTGATACCAAGGGCTTAAGGAGAAAGCAAGTGTTTTGAGAAGGATGACAGCAACAAATGTACAAGTGTGCTTTTCAAACAATAGATGTGAGTACAGATTGTGATGAGAGTTGTGTGAACCTCCAAGAAAATTATTTTTTTTAAAAAAAGAGAGAGCACCTACTCTGCCTCATTAACATAGCCACCTCTAATCCTACCTCCTTAACATCACACAGGTGAGACTTCACAACACAAAGGAGAATCACATGGGATCTTGAATGAAGGGTAACAGCTCTGAGCATCATGGCCAGCTCCTCAAGTCCACTCAGATCTCTCCTCCCTCTCTCCCCCTCTTCTCTCTCTCTCTCTCTCTCTCCCCCTCTTCTCTCTCTCTCTCTCTCTCTCTCTCTCTCTCTCTCTCTCTCTCTCTCTCTCTCTCTGAAGAAGAAGAAGAAGAAGAACACAATTCAGGCCTTCCCAGACATGATCCGAAGAGAAACTTGAGATTTGAATCGAAGAGAAATTGGTTTCCTGTTATCTGTGCTGCTAGTCTGCTTGCAATTCAGGGCCCGATGCCCACGTCAGCCTGAACACTGCCACCAGTTTTTGATCGAATCTCTTTTCTAGAAGGAAACAGTAAAGGGGAAAAAAAAGTTCTCTGCAACCCATCGGGCGATTTAAGCTCCTCTAAAAGATACGTCTCACTGGACAAGTTCACAAAGGAGCTCAATCTCAGCAGAGCCCAGAAAGCAGTGATCGCCACCACATCGTGGGGAATTCCCAGAGGCCTCTCCTCACAGCCAAAAGGAAACACAGAGGCCCCGAGTCCCTAGGGGTGCTGCCCTGCTCCCAGCACTACCCCGCTGCCCTGTTTGCCTCAGGACTGCAAGAACCCCATGAGACACAAAGGCAGTCATGTTGGAGCTCAAAGCAGCAGGCTCCTTGTGTGCACACATATACATGACTTCTTTCAGTGTCCCAAGAAGCCTCAGCAGAAATAATACGGACATGCATGCACCTGATTACAGTGGTCTGTTTGTGCGTGGGTTAAAGCACTCAGCTTGCTGAGCCGGAGGTGGATGGTTGGAACCTCACCCCCTTCTGGGGGAGTTGGGGTGGATGGGCGGGGGCACACATCTGGTCAACTGCTTCCATAAAGATGACAGCCTTGGAAACACTGCAGGGCAATCTGCCTTGTCCTGTGGGTTCCCAACGATCAGAATCATCTCGACAGCAAAGGGGTCTGGGTTTTAACATCCTATCTAACCTGCAGTTCACAGACAGGAAGGGTTTCGGGGCTGGTGAGTTCCGCTCCCCATCCCTCCTGTGGATAAAGTACTTTCCTTCAGGCCCCCAGAAATGCCATCAACAATAGGGAAATGCAGTCTCTCAACTCCCATGAAGCTCGCCTGTGGGGAGGCTTTGGGGGCTGATTCAGCAGCTCCAGGGAGACCTGACTTCCTTCTGCCCCTCTGCTCTGCTGGCTGTCTTTGTAGGCTCCATTCCAAGCTTGCTTCCTAGCATGCACACAGGGTGGCTACGGGGTGGGGGATGGGGAGGAGGGCCGGGGGGAGTGGTTGGGGCCCCATCCTTTCTTACTTAAATCCAAGGACTAGCCATCCTAATCCTAATCCTGAACTAGCCATCCATCCTACTGGTCTACTTGGACCATCTCAGGTCACATAACTACCCCTCTTCCAGTGAAGAGTTACCCGGGGATGAACCCCAGGGGGCATGTGGAAATGTCTGGAGATCTTTTCATGTGTCACAACCCTAGGGGAGGGGGGCTCCTGGTACTGATTAGGGGGGGGCCTGCGATGCAAGACAGCACCGCACAATGTACAAAACAATCTCCCCCACTCACCCCCCCTAATGAAGGATGATCTAGTCCCTGATAGCTCTTTGTTGGATTAATTTGGCATGGAGGTAGCAGATTGTAACCCGAGGGCCAAATATGGCCCACTATCTGTTTTTAGAAATCAAGTTTTATTAGAAACCATCCACGCTTACTTGTCGACGTCTTGTTGGAGCTGGGTTTGCATGAAAATAACAGAGCCCCGTGGTTGTGATGGACCTTATGGCCCACAAAGCTTAAAATGGGTTCTCTCTGGGTCTTTACTGGAAAGTGGAATCCACCACTTGATCAGGGTTTGCCCTAAGATGTGGCGAAAATTCGGGTTCCATCCGATAGGCAGGAGGACATCTGACAAGAGGAAGTAATATTCAGTAAGCGGTACCAGGATGAAGTCTATTTCGGGAGATCACAACCTCACACAGAGCACTCAGCAGGATTTTCCCGAAGAAAATTCCTTCTCACAGAAGGCACTAATTATAAAGTCTATGAACGTAGGGCTCGCCGTACGTACTCATGTACAGGCTGAGTTTCGCAGCACATTTTTTCATGCGGTTTTTGTGGTAAAATTAGGTGCCGTGGCTGATAGTTGGGTGGACTTGGACTCGAGTATATAGGGTCCGTAATTTTTTGGAAATCAGTGGGAGGTGCTAAGCCCTGCTTCCCTTGTCTCTGTTCTCTGTTCCGACTGGGCTAGGCCTGGTTGACTACAGAAACAATACCAGAGACCCTCATGTACGTATGTGAAAGGGGGAGCTTTACATCAAGAAGTAATCACACATCAAGAGAACCTCCCAGCCCCGGCCATCAAGGCCGTAAATCCCATACTAGTCCTTTTAGTCCTTCTTCAGACCCTCTTCTCAGTGTCGCCCGAGCAGAGCATGGGCCCTAAGCCCTGCCCCCCTTCTCCTTCCTTTCCATCTCAGTCACTCAGGGTTCCCTTTGTCAAAGAGTAGGGCGCCCATCAGACTCAGAGGCCTGACCTAACATTCCCGGTTTAGAAACTGTGAAAACTGGGTTGGGGTGGCGGGATCGGGTGGGGTGGGGGGGCTGTTACTTGGTTTTTTTAGCCTCATTTTAAAGGTGTCTTTGAGCAGCAAGTCTATGTGGTGGCAGGAGTCCCGCTGGCTGGGTGAATATAGCGCTCAGCTGCTGACTGGAAAGGTGGAGCCCACAGCTGCCCCGAGGAGGAGACCTGGATGGGGCAGTCGCCGAGGGCAAGAGTCACAGCCTTGGAGATCCAACGGGGCGGTCCCCCCACCCCCTCCCACCTTATCAGGATGCTTGGAGCCAGAATCAGTTCAACAGCAGGGGAGTCTTTGGTGGTTGATGACACTAGGATGAACCAATCAACTTCCTATCAAAAGATCAGTGGTTCGAATCTACCGGCCCCTCCATCGGCAAACGATGAGGTGATCGACTTCCCTGGGAAACCCAAGGGGCAGTTCTGCTCTGTCCTTTACAGTCACTGAGAGTTGGCACCGACTCTCTGGTAGTGGGTTGGACTTTGGTTGCAAAGGGCTGTCAGGCTAGTCCAACATAAGTCAATATGAATTCCTATAAAGGGCCAAGAAGAGGGAACTTTTTTTTTTAAGTGGAGAAAAACCATGGTCATTTCTTTTCTCAATGTGAAAATGTTCCTTTGATCTTCTGGCTCTCCCCCTGGTCTTTAAGCCATCAGAAGCCCACCCCTAAATAGCCCTCTTCCTATTAACTTTCCTCTTTGATATTTTAATTGAGAACTCTCCTATCCTCACCAAGAGTTCACATCTGCCCAGGCTCCTTTTTCTTTTTTTTTTTTTTTTCCTGGACGTGCCTGGGGCAGCAATCCTTCCTGGAACAAAACCTGTCCTCTCTGGCTTCTTCTGAAATACATGCTCTCTCCTGAAGCCAGGCTGCAAGTTAATGGGTCTCCAGGTCTCCACCCCAGGGTTCCCTCCCGAGACCACCACCTGGGGCTCTGAGGTGTCCTAAGGAGGGGTAAGAACTTCAGCCTCTGTTTCCAGACCACCCAGTCAGGCAGTAATGAGCTCCAATTCCAAGAACCAATAAGAGTGCAATGACTAAGTGCTCGGTGGCTGATCAGTGGCAGCTGGCTTCAGGGGAGGGAAGGCTGAGGGGGAGTGGAGAGAAGGGAACTGGCAATCTGCTCCCCCAAAATATTACAAAGCATCACCCCCAAGCCCCTAACCCACTACAGTGGGTGATGCTGACTTTAAAGCGACAAGAGAACAGAAAGCCTCATCTTTTCCTCATGGTGCAGCTTATGGTTTTGAACTACTGATCTCGAGGCCAGCTGGCCAACACATAAGCACCACCACAGCAGGGCTCCAGCCCATAAAGATTAGAGCTGAGAACACAGAAGGGGGCGGCTCTCCCTTGCACATGCGGTCGCTCTGAGTCAGTCGACTCAAAGGCCCAAACAGCGACAACAATCCAATGTGGAACAAGTACTTGCTCAGCTCATCAATGGGTTGGTTGGTTGACAGTCGGTTGGTTTCCCAACAGCACCCGGGAGTTACTGGAGGTGTCACCTCCTGCAAACATGCTCACCTGTTAGCTGAAAGGATGGAGTCTTCCCTGCACAGGCGTGGACGAGTGTTTTTGCTACCAGAGGCCATGTGGATATGTATAACATCACTCATGGGCCAGACAAGATAATGAACTTTAAAATGAGCCCGCTGTGTTTGGTCTCACATTGAACGCACTCACCCCCGATGGGACGGCTGGAACTGCTTCTCTCCGGTCAGGCGAGGGATGTTCGAGGATGGTGATGACTTCATGGGCCTCAGACGGCCAGCGGCCTGGTTGTTCCCTCTCCCTGGACCTAACGTCACTTCCAAGGAAGGCCTGGCCCTCTGCTTCTGACACAGCAGCATCCAGGAGGCTGTGGCTCACAGCCCTTCCATGGGATGCCAGGTCCACGGACTGCAGTGATGGAAAGCTGCCAGCCCCTAGGCCCAGGCAAGATCAATCGAGTGATGAGACTGAGCAAAGCCCACCCCACCCCGCTTAAGTTGCTCAGAGAAAGCTAGGGCATGCAAGATCACCCTGAAGGCAAACACAGACCGCTACCATGTTTTGCTATTTGGTCCCATGAGCTCCGACCATCTGCCGGGTTCCACAGAGAGACGAGAAAGATTTAGTCTGTATTCTCAAGGAAGCCATGGTCTTGAATCATGCTGTCTGGCGGAAATCCAAATTTAAACGTCTAGCTGTGGTTGATGGGAAAGCCAAGCCAAACTCATTACGATCGGGTCCATTCCAACTCACAGGGGACCTCTCGGACAGAAGAGGATGGCCCTTGAGGGTTCCCCAGGCTGTAAATCTCTACAGGAGCAGAATGCCTGGTCGCGCTCCAGCAGAGCCCCTAGTGGACTTGAACTTCCAATCTTGTAGTTGACACCCCACCCCCGTGCCTACCTCCCTGTGTCCTTGAAAGCCCGGTGAGACAGGGCTGTCCCCTCCTGTGGGATCGCTGTGATTCGAAATCGATTCCAACAGCAATGACATTGCAAACATCTCTGCAGGAGCAGATGGCCGGGTCTCTCTCTTCTCCCTCAGAGCCCCAGGTAGTTTTGAACTGACCACCTCCTGGTTGGCATATGAGCATATAGCCAGGGAACTACACCCGGACGTCTTGCATGTCTAGTCCCCACATTAGAAAAGGGAAAGGTAGGCGAAATTCATCTTCAGAGTAGATTACCCCAAACACTGTCACGAGGCCTGTGATCAGTAGAAACAATAGCAATAGTTGACGTGCTACCCAGCGCGCCTTGCACATCACACTATCAGTTTTCGTTGAGTGACCTCTGCCTCCTGCCCACCCCAGGGTGTACAACAATGCTCCTCTGAGTTTCCAGGGCTAACGCTTCGGAAATTGATTGCTAGGGATTTCTTCCTAGGAGTCCCGGGTGGAAGAGCCGCCTCGCTCATTAACGGCTGGCACCACCACCTGTATGTTATATTGTCGCATGTGACCCTCCCTGCTCATGAAGGAACCCTGGGCGCATCGCAGGCTCCATAATGGACTATTAACCACAAGGTCAGTAGCTCAAAACTACCACAACCATCTCCAGGGAGAAAGAGGAGGCTTTCTGCTGCTGTAAAGATCAAGAGTCTCAGAAACCCACAGGGACAGTTCCGCTCTGCCCTCTGGGTTCCTGGGAGTCGGCTTCGACTTGATGGCAGAGAAAGTCATCCACGTATGGCAGGAGCCCTCATGGTACAGGGGGTTAAACACTGGACTCCGAACGGTGATATTGGCAGTTCAAATCCACGAGGTCAGTGGTTGGCAGACAGCGGCTTTCGAGTCCTCTGCGGCGCTTTCCGTGTGAACGTGCGGCTCTGGTGTGATGCTGAACACATTGGAAGGGGATTATTTCGGATCGCGGTGATGTCTTTTGTTTGGAAACCCATATCGAAGGCTCTGGAGTGGTGTTAAAGTTGTTAGGAGGGACAGGCGTGGCTCTTTGGTCTCAAGAGTTTGCCGACCCCCGGCCCCAGGTCCTACATGGGATAATCAACTGACTATAAATAGCAGCTGCCAACATCCAAAGAACTTTGTTTTACCCAAAGAACTTTTATGTCCTGGTTTGACACGTGGTGACCTTGAGGCCCCAATAGGCACTGCATAGTGCAGGTTTCATACTGGTAAGTGACATTGGTAAGTTTTAAACCAGGTCACTTCAGCTGCAAAGTCTGTGCTTTTAACACAGAGCAGTTGTTCTGCGGTTATTTAAAAAGGCCAAGTTCGTGGCTTTCTTTCCAGCAAGGCTTTTTTCTTTCACCTTTTAATCTATTTTTGGTGTAGAAATTTAAGTTCACAAAGATCTGCTCTTTTTTCCCTGTGGCAAAAAATGTCGACATTAATTTTGATGTAACCAAATATGCTTTTATCAATAGATGCACTGGCTTTGGTTTATTTTGACCCTTATCTACAAAATATTTGTATCTATGTGTATCCTCTGTGCAGAGAGAGGTTGAGTAACTACAATGTCAGAATTGTACAATGTCAGAATTTTCTGGGGTTCCTTAATCTTTATGGGGGCCTAGGATGCTGTTCTCCACTCCCTGCAGCTTCTCAGAGAAGGAGCCTCTCACCAGGAGAGACAAAGGATTGACACGCAATACCTTAAGGCATTTACTTGCTGAGCACCTGCTATGTGCCCTGCACTAGGCCGAATACTGGGGTTAGAAACACAAAGGACAAAGCCCCACTCTCAGACAAGTGACAGTTTCTCCGGGATAACAGGCCCAGCATGGATAATCACAGTGTCGAAAGGTGAACATGTTAGGGGAAGACGCAGAGCTGTGGGAGTCCAGGGACAGAACTTATAACCAATGGTGCGTGTGTGGAAATACTTCAACAGTGAGCTTAAAAGTCTGGTGACAGAGAAAGCTATAAGATGTAACGCTGGGGAGATCGGCAGGGTCCGATCAGAAAGGACCTTGGGGACCTGCGAAAGGAACATGGACGTTTCCTTGAAGACATTGAGGAATCGCACCTCAGCTCCAACATTCAAAATAAGACCAGCAATCACATTCACCCTTTAGGTTGCTGTGAGATTAAATAAACTCAGAAACAAATTCACTGCCATCAAGTCAGTACTGACTCGTAGAAAACACCACCCTACCCCTCACCTTCGTGGGTGTCTGAGACTGTGAAAGTTACATAATCTGTTGTCAAATTTGAGAATCTTAAGAGTGAAGGGGGTGGAGTTTAGCCTGTCGATCAGGTCGCAGCCTGATGACCTCATGTGGAACCACAGAGGAGATAAAGAGCTCACTAGAGATGGGACACATGCTTGCTCCCTGTGAGACATGGCCTTTGGCAAGACACACGGAACTATGCTGGAGCTCTGGAGTCAAAGGAATCACAGGGAGACCCCTGGCAGTGCTGAGATGTCTCCACCATCACTGGATCCACTAGACCAGGGGTACCTCAAACTATGGCCCGCGGGCCACACACTGCCCACCAAGGACAGTGTTCTTGCCGCCGCTGCCTGTCCTGCTTAGCAGCCAACTCATCCCAGGCACGCAGGTAATTGGTTCATATTTTTTGTTTTGTTGGGGGAGCGTATCACCAGGTCTTCCTCCTAGACCCTCTTAGTCTAGAAGCTCCCCCTGAACTTGCCCACCACAGTGACCTTGCTGCTATTTGACGTCTCAGTCACTTCATTTCCAGCATCACAGCCGTACCCAAGCCGCCACGGCATGAAAGACAAATGAAATACACGAATACCTATCAAGGACTTCAGCATAACGATTGGCTCGTGTTAAGTGCGCCACATATGCTCATTAACAACGACTAGTATTGGCAGACTTTCGAGAGACCAAGAACTTGACACTAATGACGAATCTGAGCATCCCCACGAGTTCACTGTCCCTATGTGCCGGGCAGGGTGCTAAGCACTTTGTGTGCGGCACCATTTTCCCTCCCAACATGCAAGTGCATCGTGTGCTTTGTTTTGTGGCTTGATTTGGGAGCCCTGGTGGTACCACGGTTCCTAGTGCTTGTCTGCTACCTCGTGGAGAGCTCAGTGGTCTGAACCTATCTACTGCACTCTAAGAACCTAAAGATGTGGCAGTCTGCTTCTATGAAGATCAATAGTCTTGGACACCTTCAAGTGGTTCTATTGTGTTCGATGGGGTGTCCAGGAGCTGGAATCTACCCAGGGGCAGCGGGTGCGGTTTGGGGGTTCACTTATTTCGTATGTGGTTCCCGCGTGGCCCTCTCACTAGGACAAAAGCTCCGTAAACCAAGGACCTGTCTTGCGTGCCACTGTGTCTGCGAGGGGACATGACGCATGGAGTGGGATCTCAATCGTAGTTGTCCTATGAGTAAATCATGATCCTGCAGAACTACCCTGAGGGTGAAAAATGAGGACACGGAAGCCCAGGAAGATCATTCGGGCCACCGTGTGGACAGAACAGGCAAGTCCAAGAGCATGTGGAGGCAAAGAGACCAGTTATGGAAGACCATTTTCCTCCAAATTGTGGAAGAAGTGGGATGAAGAGATGTGGCTCAATGAGAAAGATACTAATAATGTGGACACATGAATAGATGATTGGATGGGTAAATGGTCGGGTAGGTGGGTGGGTGGACACGTAGATAGATGGATGAGTGGAGAGACAGGTGAGTGAGATGAAGGGGTATGTTAGGGATAAATAGATCTTCAGAGACTCCTAAGGTCTCTGCATAGAGAATTTACCCATAGGAAATAGACATTTATACTATCAGTAACCAAAATGGATATCAACATGCGAGTCCGGTGATGAGAGCTGAGTCTGTAACACCATGAAGCGCAGGCAAGATAATCATTCTCTCCTAGATGCCTCCACATCAATTTTATTCCAGGACTCATATGCTCAATTTTTCTTTTCTTCCCTCCAAGTCAAATAAGGCCTGAATGGGCCCTTAGTCTCCCATCTCTTTAACTGATTTCCACATCCAGAGGGCCAAGGTTTTAAATTATTCCGTCCATAACTTGGTTAAGCAGTACCTGACTTTAGATAGGATGATCTTAATGTCAGGGAAGCAGAGGTGGCCTGACCTGCAAAAGCTCCTGCTGCTGCTGTTGCTATTCTGGGGAGAGTGTTAAAAAGCAGCTCTGAATGGCGTTGAAAAATGTCTCCTGTCCGGTGGTCTTCAAACAGATACCCACTCATAATAAATTCCTGACAGGTCGCGCTGAATTATTGAAGGAACCACATTATCACGGGGTGCCTGATCTGGCTTTCTTTTCCCTGGGTCATTGGTCCCCAGCCTCTTCCTGTGTCTGGAATCACACACTCGGTACTGGGTTCAAGGTGAACCAACAGCCACGCCAGTTGCCCTTGAGTTCCCTGGGTCTTGCCACTCCTGTGCCACGTGTCCCAGAGTAGAGCTGGACCCCAAAGAGTTTTCAGAAGCAGACTTTCAGGCCTCTCCTTCAAGGTTCTTCTGGGTAAACCCAAATCACCAGCTTTGGGGCTAGCTGTGAGCCTACGAATTATGTGCACCACCCAGAGACACCCTGCTCACCGGTAACGTGGGTGAAATCTATTAATACAATTTAAGGAAAGTACCAATCCAGAGAAGGTTTTTGGTTTGTTTGTTTGATTTTGGATGGAGGGGGCGTGATTTTTGTTTCATTTTTATTTTTATTCTTTCATTGAAATTCACCTGTTCCTTTGTGCTAATCATTGCCTTCTTGTGACCTCGCTCTTCTGCATTGAGTTCCTGAAGTTTCCTTTTCTTTTTCATTATATAAATTTTATTGGATTGGATGAAAACAACACAGACAAGTCTAAAGGAATCATCTAGACTGTATCTAGACACCACTTAGATCTTACTCATCAGCCTGCTGAACTGTTTCTTTTTCAGAAACATAGATAACATCCCAAAATTTTCAGGTATCCTTGTTTCTAACTGTTGTGGCTTGCTGAATCAAAGCAGCTGAATTTGATAGAAGCTCAATGTCATTTCCTTCCAGAATCAACTCATCTTTCTGGGCTTGAGAAATGGAACATGCAACATCTGTCCTCATGCAAACCCTCTGTGTATGTATTATTCACCCAAGAAGTTATGGATTTTAACAAAAGACCCATTCTCCTGAATAAGCACATCGATGGGGAAGTGGGCATGCACAGAGCTCATCTTGTATTGGAAGCCCAGAACATGATCATGTTCTGTACATGAATGCAGACAGTGCGGGCGGTAACCAGTTCCTTTTCCTTTCCCCACCATGTGTCAACTCAAGTCTCTTCTTCTTTCCCAGGAGGCTGAGTTATATGCTGATATGATTGAAGTCCCTCCTCAGGATAGCCTCTGGGGTCCTTCATGATGACTGTGTGTCCCTTCAGGGAAATGTGAACATTCTCTTGAATGTCAACAGTCTGGTTGCTGAGAATGGTCTTCATTATAGATGCGGCAAAGAGCCTGAAGTTTCTTCTTCTTAAACAACCTATCTCTTCTAAAGCACTACTCAGAATTCTACAAGCTAGATAGTAGGATCAGTATGTCTTCATGGGGACATCTCCTATGTCAAAGCAAACCCACCACCACCATGAGTAGCTTCTGACTCATAGCGTACCCACAGGACAAAACAGAAGCGATCTTTGTGGTTTCCAAGACAGTGAATCTTCACAGGACCTGACACCCTCACGTTTCTCCAAACAAGCAACTGGTGAGTTTGAACACCCAACCTTGCAGTTAGCAGCTCAATCTTTAACCCACACCACCACCAGATGTCCTAGGAACTTCCCCCAGACTCTAAATTACTCAAAATACCCAAGAGTGTTCAGGAGACCAGGAAAACATCTTGTCAAATTTCCACATCTCACTGTGGAGAACTGCTGCTCAGGGGAGTGAGTTCTAATTGACTGTATTGTTTGACGGTCCCTGGAGAACATGGAGTGCTACCGTATGCATGGTAATACTGGTCCACACTACAGTGGTTCCTGGTGGGGTCAACTTCTGGATGGAGTCATGATCCCTTTTCTGAGAAACATGCATTCACTCCCACCAGGGCTGAACATGTCCCCAGTGAACTTCTCCATCAGGAACTCACCTGACCTCAGCCCAGCATTGCCCAGGAGATGACAGTACAGGTGCAAGTGCTGACAGTCTACCAGCTTCAGGTTAGCCTTGGATCATCCCCCTTCATTCTTTTCTTCAACTTGATTTTCTTTCATGGGGCCTCGGATCGCTTCATAGTGCCCCTGGATTTTTATCACCATCCCCACAGGCCCGTTCCACCAGATTGTTAGAGCTATTAATCTTGGGGATTGATGTATTGACCTCTGCCCTCCCAAAGAGCAATGATCAAAGCTCTAGAGTGAGCTGTGCATGCCCGGGGACTGGAGAAGTGATCTCGATTGAGCTCCAGAAGTTTTTCTAATACACAAATCCCAGGACAACAACCAGATGGCCTCTCCTGTTTACCCATCCAAGAATAGCTTCTCTCAGTTAAAAAGGAAAACAAAAACTCAATGCCATTGAGTTGACTCCACCCCAGAGCGCCCCTCTGGGATTTGAAGACTAAATCTTTATAGGAACAGAGAACCTTATCTTTCTTCTTGAGAAGGAGCTGATGAGCTCAAATTGCTGACCTTGAGATTAGCAAGGCTTAACCAGCTAAGCTACTGTACAAGTAATCTACCAAATAATCTTTTGAATGGCTATAGAACAAGAGATGAAAACAATTTCCCTTCTTGCAGTTGGGTCTTAAAGTGACCAAATTTTACACAGGACACCATCGACCAGGGTGGAGGGAGGCGGGGGGGTTCTCGATGAAAAATGCGGTCTATATGGAGCAACAAAAATGTTCATAGAATGCAAAAATAATATTGTGATATATTTATTTTAATTTTAAAATGCCACGGGATGTTGTTAAATTATTAAAAAAAGAAAATGAAATGTCTGGTCACCTTAGTCTTGACCCTCAGACCATGGAATTATCAAATGCATTAGTGGTATTAGTCTATTTCTCTCCTCTGGAAAGCAAAAATGAGTGTGGGTTGGAAGGGAGTAGAGTGGGGATTTGGTAATGGGCAGATGTTTGAGTGTTGTGCTCCCTCCACCACCACTATAAACACCCCGCCATGAAGGGAGAGGAGTAAGACCTCCTCTCATCATAAGCCAAGTGGGAGAAGCTTCAGAGAACTTGATATGCACCCCCAGGAGCCTCGGTCTTTCTTCTTCTCTTCCCTTCTCTTCTGAGATTACTCCTCCAGCTACTCGCGTTCACAAGAAAAATACTGAGGACTGCGCATCAAGAGGATCAACCCAGAATGGTCAACATGGAAAATCATCTAGGAACGATGATGGCGGTTTAAGGGGGGGCACTCCAAAACATGGAAACCAGGCCCAGAAAAAGATCAAGTCACTTATAAGGTAATAGAGTCCCATTGTCATAAGACTAGTGGAGAACCACACTTCGTGTAATAAAACAATGAGGTACCCTACTCAGGATCCTCAAGAAGGGATAATGTAGGCCAAGGATTCCCAACGAGGGCTAGGCTGACCTTGAAATGAAATGAAAAATTCAAAATAAATGAATAAAACTCAATGTGCATTCCGCCGGGATCCTAACTCTGCAGAGAATTCTCCCCAGCAACTTGAAAACATAAAGTTTGACTAAACATCCATCATGGAGTATCGTCGAGCGATTAAAAAAAAAAAGGAACTGAAGGGGGAAAAAACGCCATAAACTATTTTCATTAATCATAATGATGACATCAGTGCTAGGATTCTTATTCTGAGACCATTTGTGTGAGTGGGATGTAGGATATTGTGGAATAACACAAATTAATAATTGTGTTGACAGCTTTGAGAACCAAAGTTTTCAGCGCTGGAGAAAGCAAATACAGATGTAAGTGATAAGGTTAAATTAAAAAAAGAAACAAGGAGGTATAGAGCTGTGAATGAGGCGCTCTGCTGGGGAGCAGTGGTTCAGGACTGGGCTGCCAGCCCACAGGCCATTGGTTCAAACCCATCCTGGGCTTTTTGGGGAGAAAATACTTACTGCCAGTACAGAGAACAGCCTAGTATCAAATGGCAGAGAGTAACTCGAAAGATTGAAGAGGGACTATCCTGGGCAGTGAGTTGGTGATCGCACAACTGAAAAAGAAAAAAAGAAATGTCATCGGTATCAATGAATTGTCCCTGGAGAAAAGATTGAACTAACGTATGTTTGCTGTGTATCTTCTCAACACCCACCACAAGGCAAAGGATTCCAGCCTAGCAAAGTCCATGGGCTGTGCCAATCTGTCACACTGTGTTACGTAAGAGGAGTCAGCAGAGTCTACAACACAGCACCTGACAACATACTTGGCCAGGAACCCAAATTGGGGGTACCCAAGTCAATGGGTACTGTGTGCATTTGCACATCTTTGGGAGTGCAGTTACCTTCTTCCTAGCTCTGTCTCCTGACGCTTCCTAGAAATCACAACAAAAACCCACCACGTCCTGGCAGCACGTCTGGACCAGACCCAAAGCTAAAACTCACTGCCACTGAGTCAGTTACAACTCCCGGCCACCCTTGAGGACAGAGGAGAACTGCCACTGTGGATTGCCAAGACTGTAAATCCCCACAGGAAGCGTAGCAAGGTCCCTCTTTCTCCTGCGGAGTGGCTGGTGGTTTCAAATGACTGGTCCCAGCACAGCGTGGAACCCGCTAGGCCACCAGGGCTCCTGGTCAATGACTGGCACGCTAGGCCACCAGGGCTCCTGGTCAATGACTGGCACTCTGCAAATAGTGGCTGAAGGAAGGAAGGGGAGGGAAAAAGGAGGTGAGAGGGAAAGAGAAAGGGAAGGAAATAAATCAACAGAGCTACGTGTATGCGCATGGGAAAAGGCCTGGCCTCCCTAAAAACAGATTGTGATTGCTAATGGTGATAACTTATAGGGTGTCGAAGAAAGAGTCCTTATTTAAAACCTGCCTATTTTGGAAGTTGTTAAAAAAAAGTACATGCTGCTCGTGTTAGTCTGGGTAGACTAGAGAAACAAAATTCATAAATGTGCATATGTATAGGAGGGAGAGGTTTGTATACAAGAGCAAAGGAACATTGAGAAAAACATCCCAACTCGGTCCAGTCCAAGGTCATAAGTCCGATAGTAGCCCATACATGTGATACCAATCTATAAGTCCTCTTCAGATTCACGAAACACATACAATGATGCCAAACGCAGGATGACCACAAGCCAGTGGGTAGAAAGTCTTTGGATCCAGTGGTAGTGTAAGGATCTCAGTGCCTGCAGGAGTCTCTACGTGGCTTCGCTAGGTCCAGGTTTCTGGTTGCATTGATGTGGGTCTGTGTGTCTTCTCCTCAGGGATGTCTCGCAGGGAGGCAGCCTTGTCAGTCAAATCTCTCAGGCAGGGAGTGTTGTCAGTAGAAAAGTCTCCAAGGAAGTAAACCAAAAGAGAGATAGTGTCTCTGCCTCCAAGAAGGAATGACCACATATCCCGGAATTCTCAGAAGAAGGCTGTGCCCACCTAGAGGCCTCATTGGCTATCTCCAGATTAACAGACTAGCCTCCACCCCTACCCTCTTAATCTACAAATTGACACCAGATTTGGTGACTGCCACACTGCCTTTATTAATAAAAATATGTTTTAAAAATCAAAGCCCCAGCTGAGCCCTGGTGGCCCAGTGGTTGTGTGCGGGACTGCGGCCCATAGGGTTGATGGTTCAAATCCAGCAGCAGCTCTCCAGAAGCAAGGCTGGGCTTCCTACTCCCACCAGGGCAGTGATGCGGTGGGGGTGGGGGGAAAATCTAAGCCCTCCAGCAAAATCGTATTATGTTTCCCAAACTTTAAAGCTGTGTGGGAGACAAACTATGAGAGGTATGTGTGTGCTCGCTGGGGTTTGTCTCAAGAGTATTTATAACAGGGGTAATTTTCAGACAACAAATATGCTCCCATATTGATTTTGCTGCAGACATCTAGACGGTCCTTCCAATTCCTATTTTCAAAACAAAAAGCATGAAGAAATAGAAAAAGACTCATGGTATGTTCTTAAATGGATAAAGTCAAACTGTTTATTACAGCCAAGTTTAATTTCTAGAAGCATGTATGCAGGTACATGATATTCATCTGCATAGAAACCAGTAAGGATGAATATAAATATGAAAGGGGCTGTCTCTGAGTTATCACATTGGTAGTCTTTATTGGCCATCAGCTTGCTCATAATTATTGTAGCTTTACCAAATCTTTTCTGTGTATCCTCGTGCGAACATCCTTTATTTTTGGTAATTAGAATGGAGCCCTAAACATTCATTTCTGAGTAGTAATAATAATAAAAGATCTCTGGAAATGAAATGCAACACCAGCCCCCTCTCACTTGCCCTAGACCTGAGCTAATTTTGCCACTTGACCTGAGCACACGTGCCTGAGACATAACCCCTAAACAACCAATCAAATGAACTCTATGATCAGCAGCCCAAAGCATAATCAACGATACCAGCAGCCTCCTATGACTGCTAGAGAACCCTGACAGGAAACAGAGGCCAAGTGGAGCGGTAAGCCTGGTTTCTGCCCCAGACCATCGTCTGACTCATCTCGCGGCCATCCTCCACATCTACCAAGTACACCTCCTTCTTTCCTACCCACTTCTCACCTTCCTGTGCGGGTAAAGCAGGGGAAAGAAAAGGCCACCTGCTCCTGGACAGAGCTGCAATCTAGGAAGCTCGCTGGGGCAGTGCTTCGAGTCAGAATTGTAGAGTTGCTTTGGATCACAATCGACTCAGTGGCAGTGAAAGAGAGTGTGCGTTTATAGGACCCCTGGTGTCCACTACAGTGGCTTATGAGTTGGACTGCCCAGGATAAGGCCAACAGTTGGAAAGCCCCAGCCACTCTCTGGGAGAAAGATGAGGCTGTCTGCTCCCGGGGGTATGTCCAGTCTTTTGAAAGAAGACTCAGCACCTCCCCCCACCAGCCCCAGAAGAATCCACTTCAGAGGACAGCATGGGAGCTATAATTCAAGGAGAGGGACATGTCCGATCAGAGCACACTGGCGTCAACAAGGGGGAGGGAAAAAAGAGTGAAGCACATCCTGGCCCCCCAAGTCTGCAGGACACTGTTTCTGCTCAGAGCAGCCAGTACACAGAGAGGACCAAAGGCCAGCCCAACCACGAGACACAATGTTCCTCACTGACCCATAGTACCATGAGGGACAACACTAGAGCCTTACGATGGGAATTGTGCCCACCCTGAGCCCATCATGCCAACGTCAGACCCTGGGGGCGTGCAACAGAGCAGCAAGGGGAGCAGAGCAATGAAGTCCCCAGGAAACACCAAAAATAGACTGTGGGGCCAGGGTGAGGTGTCCCTTCAGACTCGACTGGAAAACACTCATAAAGGATGACAAGTAGACTTTGAACTATTTATATGGGAAAAATAAGAATCAGAATGAAGTCAATGGAAGTGAGTTTGCATTTTTAAATCTGTGTCTTTCTGAATCCATGTTAACTATTTGAAATGTATGCTCTAGTGCTCAAGGTCAAGTTCCTGGGTAGGATCAAAGTGCCTGACGCCTGCACGTACAATGCAGCCTCCACCCACGTGCTCTTCCCCTGGCAGAGAATCCTCAGTTGTCACTGGGAAATCACCCCTTCTCCCCTGTCAGCCAATGTGCTTCAGGTAAGGCTCCCTCCTGAGTCCAGTGTCCGAACTCAAGACCCTGACCCATGTCAGCACACACATCTAGTTCCTCTGGTCCAAGTGATTGCTTCCAGGGTGATTGCATGAACCCCGTCAGAGCCTAGGAGATGCAATGAGACTTTTGTGGGCAATGCAGGGACAGAATGTCCCACTCTTCTAGGTAGATTAGACCTGGAGAGTGCTGGGAGTTCCTGTGAGATCATAAAGGGAGAGATTGTTCATGGGTGAGGTTCACCGACCAGAGATGGAAAGGGAGAGGGAATACATCCTGATGCTATCCGGGGGGACCTCCTAGATCCAGCCCGCCAGAGAGAAGCAAAGTCTGACCACTTCTCAAACACCAACCATTGACAGCCCTGTGAAGTCCGACACCGACATACGTGGAGTCTCCTTAAGTCAGGATCTCAGCCACTGAAAACCCTATATAGTTCTCCTCAGACTTGCCTGGACTCTCCGTGGGCCAGGGGTCACCAGGAGTTAGAGTGGGTTTAAAGGCAACTGGCAGCTGGTAGAATGACAAAGGGGACAGAAAGGTATACTTATTCTTCGTTATTTTATTGGGAGCTCCTACCAAGATCATAACGTTCCATAGTGCCATCACACCAGGCAGTATTATACAATTGTTACTGCAATCAGTTTCAAAATATTTTCTTTCTTCTTGAATTCCCTGATATCAGCTTCCTTTTATCTCAGGAACTCTTTATTTTTTTATTTTTTATTTTTGCCATATATTACACAATCCAGCATGTCCATTCACGTACAATTCAGTTGTCTGCTCCCCTGGAGTGAGGTTATACAGTCATCAATGCTCTCAACCGCCCCTTCCCCCACCTTCATGCACCACCCCCACCAACCCCCACCATCCTCTCTTCCCGTGCCATCATTGTTTCTGAAGAGTTCTCGATCTTGGCTTTCATGTAGTGAATGTTCTTAATCATACAAATGAACATAAGCAAGTCTGACATGGTTCGTGAGGTAAAACAAATAAAAACCATAATCGTACGGGGAGGAAATATTAGAGAACAAGAGGACAGTTCTGCTGATTCTTGTTCAGAGAAAAGAGCCAACTGGCCGTCAGGTCAGATAGATGAAGAAGAAAGTTGGGAGTTTTCTTACCTCCCATGGACCTAACTTTGAGAACTCAAGTTAAAAAAAAAAAAAGGCAACAACTCAGTCAAGCAGAGAAATTAGAGGGTGATTACTTGAATGACATTCTTCCCTTTTACAAAATGGCTCACCACGGAGACCCTTTAACTGAGAGCTCCCCGGCCGAATAAGTGCCTGGTCCCATCATTAACTACTTGACAGGGAGCTTGGGGGCAGCCGGGGGAGGTGGGAGGAGGTAGAGAGGAATCTTAAGGCCAAGAGCCGGCCCATTTAAGTCCAATTTGAAATGAAGATTTCAGGAAGTCTGAAAGTATCATTTAAGTGAACAGGCTAAGTAGGCTTCCGCGAAGAACTCTTCCATTTACACAATGCTTCTCCAGACACCCTACTCTGTAGCCATTAGAAAGTGTGTTTTAGGAGAATATTTAATGACACTGGAACCATCTCAAATGCAGGTGGCAAATCAGCATGTACAGTATGGTTCCAATTTCTAACTTAAAAGGCAATTCTATACATGGGTAAAGGAAAAGAAAAAAAAAAAAAGCCACCCGGGTGTCTCCATGAAAAATGTTCACAATGGTTACATTGACATGGTGAGAGAGGAGGCGTGGCTGGGAGTCTCTTCTCTGTTTTTGAAATTTGCCTCTTACCTTAATTACCCACGTTTCTGATGATTGCTACTTATTTATATTTCTAAGCAGCCAAAAAGACCAAAGGGCACTTAAAAAGAGGAGAGAGAGACTTCATGGATGGCATATTAAAATTGTACCAAGTATTGACTCAAAACAAAAATTAGGAAGCTCTTATTAGAAAAGCCAAAGCTGGACTTTCAGATAAGATGATCTAATGAAGGCGAACATTTTGTAAACACGTATCACATGTCAGGCACGGTGCAGGACCCCTGAGAGAGTCATGCCCAGTGACTTCTTCAAAGCCATCCCAGGGGGTGGGTGTTTTTCAGTTCTCCCAGCCCCCCTAACCCCACCTCCAACCCAAGACACACATTTTCCAAAGAAAGAAACAAAGGCTCTGAGGAATGATGTCACCTGCCCAAGGTCACTGAGCTGGCAGGTGGCAGGGAATCCAGGTCTGATTTCTAATTTGGGGCTCTCTCTCCTCCCAAGCTCTGGGTTTCTACAGATGCCCTAGTTTATGGGCTGAAAATATCCCATAATTACCCCATAAATAAGCCATCGAACTTATTTATTCCTTGCATTTAACTTATTATTTAGCATTTAAAGGACACATTCCACGGAGCGGGAGCTATCCATCTCTCACGTAACACTCCGCTTAATAACTTGGTAATTAGAATCCACAGTCACAAGGCTGTGCTCCGCTTCCGTTTCCATGGCGCCGGACCCCCCTTCTGAAGAAGAGGACCGGCCCATTATCTCTGACCTGCCTGCTCGCTCCCTGAATGAACACGTCCCCCAGAGGCCCTGCCTTCCAGAGGCCAACCCCAGGGGTTGGAGAGTTCCCTAGGGATTATCAAACCCTTGCACTGGAGGATCTGACAGTACGTGAGGAACCAACAATTCTCACGGAGCTCAGGTTGCCGTGACCCTGTGCACAGCCGGCCAGAGTGGCGCCCACGTCCTCAACCCCACCACCTGCACGACGCTCTGTAGTCTCCAGCACCATTGCTGGTGGCGTAGTAAGTAACACGCCCCGCTGCTAACCACAAGCCCCTCCGCAGGAGAAAAATGAGGTTTGTGCCCCCATACAGAGGCATAGTCTCGGAAACCCACAGGGGGCTCGATGGCCTTGAGCTTGGGGTTATTTGTTGTTATTTGTTTCTGATTTTGCATTATACTTTTTGTTTGTTTGTTTGCTTCCAAACTCGGGGGTGCAGCAGCATCCAGCACTGCAAGGGGACTTAAAAAAAAAACTGTGTGTGCTGAGCCCCGGTGGCGTCGTGGTTGTGCGCGGGACTGCGGCCCACTGGGACGGAGGTTCAATCCCAGCAGTGGGGCTGGGCCTCCTACTCCCACCACCGGAGAGCAGCGATGTCCCCCAAACAAAAACAAACAAACAAACAAACAAAACTGTGGCAAATGAAACTGAGAGATGGTGGAATTTTTCCATGCACGTTTTAAAGCCCCCTCGTGGATTGGACAACAGTCTATTGATCCACGCGATTGCCAATGGTTCGTTTGGGAAGTGGATCACCAGACAACTTTCTCCATCCTCTGTCCTGGCCTAGGAGGCCCTGCTGCACCCTGTCTAATGGGGGCAATCCTGCTGGTATGTAAAATGCCAGTGGCATCCGATCCAGCATCATGAGCAATGCATAAGCTACCCCAGGATACGTTGCTAGGTGGGCGGTGGATTTTGTCCCGGCGTGGGGCTTGTACACATACCCACAGTGCAGACATTGTGATACTGTGACCCGGGCGTAGACATGAGTGGAGGCTCGTACACCACCTGGGCTTCTCTGCTTTGTTCTGTTCAGACCTACCTCATCGTGGTGATTCCATGGCGTGCTCGCGGTCGTTTGGCTGTTCTTGCTTCTTCCACTTCCTCGAGTCTTTTCGAAGCACTGGGAGGCCCTCGCCGCCATTCCTTTCAATGCCTGCTAAAGCGGACCATGGAGGTGCCAACAGGAGAGGCTGGTGCTTGGAGAAGGGCGTCGGGCTTGGTGAAGTAGGGGGTCCATATAAAAAGAGGAAACCCCTCACGGCCACGGCACGGCAGAGTGGCTGCAGCCCTGGGCTCCCGAGACACAATGGCGAGGATGGCACAGTAGCAGACGGTGCTTCAGTCTGTGGTACCCGGGGTCTTTCTGAGTCAGAACTGACTTGGCCACCTCCACCACCACAACAGAGAGCCAGGCATTCTTTCAGAGGAGCCACTGCTGACCTTGTGGCAGTCACACATCCCGTACACAGTAACGGTATGCAACAAGGATTTCCGCCCCCCCCCAAGTCTCAGATCAGATGGCCGTGCATATTCCGTGGAGCCGATGAGTCTG